>CM062292.1:165600677-165869232 GCA_031216915.1 Pictodentalium vernedei
TGTTTTGCAATGCACGCACGCAGAAAAATGAGAACTGAAGGCCAACATGTAGCCTAAACTATTTAAAATGAACAACACCGTCACAACGAAGTTTGAATAGAAATAATTGAGACTGAGTTTGCTATGACATTAACTTGACGTATAATATTATGATGACGTATTTTGTTCTCAACATTTTAAAACTGTATGTTAATTCAGCTTGAGGTGATTGAAAAATTCAAGAAGAATTGTCAGTGTAATGTATTGCTCATTAATGTTATTTTCGAGGTGACATTGTCGATAAAAATTGTCAGAATAAAATGTGCACGTGTCTGTAAGACTGCTTTGTTTTCTTGAGGTGGAGTTGATGTTCAGAAGTTAATTACCGCTAATCCTTTACACAATTATCTCCGAGATTACGCGACATGAACTAATCCTTTTCTCTTGAAATGCCTCACTGGATTTAATTATTGCTAACTCAGTCGGCGTAATATCGGACAGGTTTAAATCTTTTCTTTCAAATCGGACCTGAGCGATTCATGTAATCGTCGCTTGCAGCGTAGTGTACATGTAGTGCAATATGAGGAATTTCTTTAAAAATCTTCCTCATATCCACCAGTCAGAATTCTTTCATATTTGGTATACAAAATCTCTTTGGGTGGGGGGGAGTGGGGGGGGGGGGGGGGGGGGTGTCGGGGTCATATTCAAATTTGTTCAGATCGAATCCCATGGATAATACTTGGTATACAATATCTCTAGGGGGGGGGTGGGGGGGGGGGGGGGGGAGCAGATTTAAGTTTGTTCAAATTGAATCCCTGGATTAATATTTGGGCTCCCTATTACCACACTGTGACAAATATCAGTCCACAGTAACAGTAGATAAGAAACATAATTGAAAGGAGACGCCATGTTTGCTAAGTTGGAATAAATGTTCTTCCAAAGAATCTTTTCACTATTGATCAGAGCAGTTTAAAAGAACGCATTGTCAGATATATAAGTTATAACATTATAGGTAATAAATTCAACCGAGTGAATATGAATCATTTTTTGTGCCAGCTAGTGGTTGGTAAATTATTAAATGTTTGGTGCAGGTTCTATTTTGCTGCAATCAGCAAAAGTAAATCTCACTGCAGGTTTGATGCCAACTTTTGTTAACCCTTTACCCAACATAACGGCCAGTGTTATTCACAAAAATTCCCATTAAATTTTCAGTATGTTTTCATTTTTTGGCATCAAAAACATAGCTTATGACTCCTCATTGGAATGAACTTGTTGAGCTCATTCCATTGAGAGGTCATAAGTTATATTTTTGATGCAAAAAATGAAAAAAAATTTAGTTATTCAATAATTGCAAGTGTCGATCGTCTGCTTTTCATGTTAGGTAAAGGGTTAAGAAAACTTTAGTGCACCCCGGTACCAGAGTTATCAGGTTGGAGCAATACCAACTGCTGGTTTGGAGCTCTAGAGATTGGAGCAGAGTGAGGGCAGTGAGTGTACATATGTATTTGGATGTCCAGCAGGCCTTCATATTACCCCCAAATTCAATTATGCGGTAAAGGCTGTGCCAAAATTAGGAGATGGCTACCAACAGCTTGTTGTAACATTCTAAAATAAAGATATATGCTAAGAAATACTTTTGCACAATGCAAAATAGGTCTTAGAAAGCACTGTATTATATTCTATTTGTATGTATATTGACTAATCATTTGGGCTGAAACGTTTCACTCATTTTCACAACCGACTAACCTAGAGCTTTTACCGGATAATATCCGGTTAACTGTAGCCATTATTTCACCCAATCTGGGATCAAAACTATAAGAATTGGAAAGCAGTATTCTGTAGTTTGTATACAAACGAATGTTGTCGAGTACTCGACAACTTTCGTTTGTATACATACTACGGAATACAGTTTCTGCGGTTACTCAGAACTCATGGAAATTGCTGATATTGAATGCCTAAGTCAATTATTTCTCAATATATACTGTGCTGCTTCGAGGTGTAATCTATCCCAAAGGAAAAGTGGCAGATTTATTACGTTTTAACCGTGGAATGATGATCACTATCGATATTTTGGATAACTGGTTGACATTTTTTTTTATCGGTTAGGTAGGTAACCGGTTTCAAACCGGTTATCCAGTTAAACCATTTCAGTACTACTAATCATAAAGTTTATCATATTTTGGGCACATTTTTCACTTAAATCTGATGTGCCCAAATTAGGTGAATATAAAGGCCTGCTGTCCAGCAAGACAAATGGAATATTAAAGTATCAGTAACAGTGAAGGTTCTTATTTTCTTGTGAAACAATTAAGTGTTCAAGCTGAAAACAAATGTTGTTTTCTTATTTCGTAACCTTTTATCCAACGAATCGGCCACATACACCCATGCAATATGCAAATTCTGCTGTTGAAAAAATCCACAAAACCATACATGTATGTGACCCCTCATTGGAATGAGCTCATCAAGTTCATTCCAATGAGGGGGTCACATGAATTGCTTTTGTTGAAATGTTTTGAAAATTTGAAAAAAAAATGTTTAAAATATTAAATTTTAATATCGTCTGAATTGGGTAAAGGGTTAAGCGATGTGGGGAAGAAAAATAGGAAGATATGTGTTGAACATATCTTAACCCTTTATCCAAAGCACACTATCTCAAAATTTGTTATTTTAAATTCAAATTGTTCAGAATATTTCAACAACAGCACCCAATTAGGGCTGCAACGATACGTCTCACTCACGATACAATATGTATCGTGATTTTTTTTTAACAATACAATTTTTTTCACGATACATTACATGCAGTACATTGAGAGTGAATTATCAGTAATAAAAGGCCCACAAACTGCACAGAGTCCAACTTTCATTTGGCCAGTAACATCCAATTTCTTTTTTAGTGCTTGAGAAAGACAATCAAGTTTCAGCCAATGGATCTCTGGGAGTCTGGGTTCAACTCAGAGGTGAGAGGTCTGTTGCCTCAAACTATGCTTATAACTTAGACATGAGTTGATATTTTACTGAAATACAAATGAACAAGTGGAATCACAGGAGTCTGAAATTCTATCAGTATAGAATGAACAAGTGGAATCACAGGAGTATGAAATTCTATCAGTATAGCTATAATTCACTTTCAACATGATATTTACGTTCCCAACGTAATCCCCTTCTGGGGATTACATTGGGAATGTAAAACATCACGTTGAAAGTGAAGTATAGCTATACTGATAGAATTTCAGACTCCTGTGGTAGAATTATAAGTTGGAAAAGCAGAAAATAGACTTGTTCGGCCTGAAAATGCACCTTCTGACTACATCATGCCAACCTTCTGGAAGTGTATCATTTGTATTGTGATACACATGAAACGATACGATATGCATATCGTGTACAAATGTATCGCAATGCATTGAAATCGCGATGAATCGTTGCAGCCCTACACCCAATGTAACCCCTCTTTGGATCGAGCTTGACAGGATCATTCCAGTGAGAGATCACAAGATATGGTTTTGTTGAATTTTGGTGAATTTTCAATTGCTCAATTTATAAATTATGTGGGGGGATACAACCAATTCTTTAGGTAAAGGGTTAAATAAAAATAAATATGTCAAGTCGTCATCAAAGAGATGCAAGGACATTGAATTTGATATGCTATTTTCGTTTATTTTCCTTCATATGGTCTTGATTTTCTCAGTTTTAACTCCGGATTTTCACAGTTTTTAGCTTAACTTGACAACTTTATCCCTCTGCACACTGATGTCAAAATGGCAAAGTTTTCAGCAGCAAATATTTCCCATAATACAGTTTGATATTTAACCAAATATACCTTGTTTGACAGAGCTCAGTGAGCTCTGTCAAACAAGATATATTTGGTTAAATTCAGAGTCAAAAACGAGAAGAACAGAGGGACTGGAAAAAATTCTGTTTCACTACCAGACTGCTAGGGGTTAAGTATGAGCTATTGGGATGGGCTGCAATCCCTCATCCATCCGTACATCTGTCCAAGCCCTTTTGTCCATCCACAGTTCCTTCAGTACACAGGCTGCATTTCTTACCTGATCAGTTTCATATTTCATCTGTGTCTTTTGGGTATAATGTCTAGACGGGAGCTATCAAACTTTTCTGAATTTCTTTGAAAAACGTGCCCTCTGCCCCCCCCCCCCCCCCCCCCCCCCCCCCCCCCCAGTGCCATCTTGGATTTGGCATATAAATTTTCAACAATTCCATTAGCATACCCCTACAGGCCACATCTCTCACTCGATCTTTTTCAAATTTCATATGTAACTGTTGGTGTAATGTCTAGATGGGAGCTCTCAAATATTTTGACGTTGACAAACATGGCCGCCAGTGGTCATCTTGGATTTGGCATATAATTTGTCAACAATTCCATAAGCATGCTCTACAGACTGCACCTCTCATCCGACCTTTTTCAAATTTAATATGTAGATTTTGTGTGATGTCTAGTTTTCTTACGAAATTTTGACTTGCTGAACTGATTGAAAAAGTGCTTGAACTGTGATCACAGTAATAGCATGTTTGATATGATAGGGTTCTCAACTGTGGTTTCTGATTGTTTTGTTTCTTCTATTTTTGGGAGGTTTAACAACACTTTCAACAGCCAGGGTCATACCTTGTACACTTTTAATGCAGTGATGTCCATGCATGCATTTACCAGGTTATAAAAATCATCATCAGCAAAATTTTAATGAAGCACTGGGTTGTATAGTGGAGCCCACATAACTGGATATCTCTTAACTGAATAACCGTGTTAACCCTTTACCTAACATGAAAAGCAGAAGGCACTTGCAAAAAAAATTCTTGAATAACTATTATTTTAATTTTTTGTCTCAAAAACATAGGTTATGACCCCTTATTGGAACGAGCTCAACAAGCTCATTCCAATGAGAGGTCATAACCTATATTTTGGAGACAAAAATGAAAAAATAATGAAAATTAATTGGCGATTTCTGAGAATAGTGCTGGCCGGTTTTGGCCGTTACGTTAGGTAAAGGGTTAATTGAATATAATTTCTCAACACAAAACCATTTACCATGCCTCCAGTACAAATTTGACCTGTTAATTGAATATGGGTTATAGAGTAAACTCCTGTTAATGGAATAAAAAATCTTGTAACCTGTCGAGAAATTACCCTGACTCTTCACAGTTTTCCTTTGTCTAAAGACCTATTTGGCCTCAGTACATCCAATATAGGCATTTAATCTATTCTATCTTGTTTGACAGAGCTCATGGAGCTCTGGCAAACAAGATATAATAGAATAAATGCAAAGTTTATTTCTAGAATACAGAAAAGGGACACAATCCCTGTTAATTGAATACTCCTGTTAATTGAATAATTTTCATTGGCAAAGTGGCTATTTAATTAACAGGGTTCTACTGTACCCGGTGCTTCATTAATTAAATTTTTGATGATTTTTCCTATAATTAGTGTTTGGAATCTAATTTTATTGCGTCCATGGGAATATTGCCCACCCGTGGAAAGTGACCAGTTCATGGTGGCTGTAATGTACACAACAGTTGAAGGCAAATGTACCATCACCATTCCCCTTAGTACAGAGATGTTCCTACATAGGCAGTCCCGGGTGAAGTGTCTTGCCCAATGACACAAAGCAGATGGCACTTTCAGGCTTGAATCATCAACCTCTCCAGCTCAAGTGTAATGCTCACACTTATGGGTCTAGTTGGATTTAATGACAACTGTAATACATCCGCACACAGTCAGGGCTCGACATAACTGGATTCGCATAGCGATTTTCGAATCAATTTTCAACTATAGCTAATCAATTTCACATGACAAAAACATAAATTATAGGAAATGCTGATCAAAATTTATATAAGTTAGTAAACTCCAATTCAAATTTTAAAAATTAAATCGACCCCTGCACACAGTGTGTAAAATTTGATGAGAACATTTGTCTCGTTCGCATGGTGGTTATTCAAATTTAAATGCACATGAACGGATGACCACTTATATAATGCCAAATACAGCTTCTTGAATGGTAATGTCTGAGTAACTTAACCCTTTACCCAACGAATCAGCCGCATTCGCCTGCGTAATATGCAAATTCTGCAGCTGAAAAAATATTATTTTTCAAAAACTTTCAACAAAAATATATCATGACCCCTCGTTGGAACGAGCTCGTCAAGCTCGTTCCATCGAGGGGTCACATGATATGGTTTTGTTGAAAATTTTTGAAAACATTAAAAAAATGATACTTGAAATAATAAATTTTGATATCGTCTGTGTTGGGCAAAGGGTTAACCAGCCTTTTTTATGACTTGATAGTTTTTTTTAGACTTTTGTCTTGAGTTGCTATATTTTTTTCAATTTCAAGCAATATATGAATACTTGAATGATAAGAAGCTGTTTCCCCTAGAATTTTTAAGTAGCCAAACATTTGGTTTGCCATCCACAAACCATGTGAACGGTCAGTCGGTTAGAGTCATGTTTGAAAGTTTGCACACTGTAAACAGTAAAAGTCTGCAGTAAATTTCAGAGATGAATTTACAATGTAATATTAGGAGAATATATCATTAAAAATGGTCTGCATCAGTTTGCATGTTCTTTGATATATGTTTGAAGGAAAAGGTTGAATTTGATGGAAAATCATTAAATAGGTTATTAGTTATGTGCAGTCAATTGTATATTGACATTGTACAATCTTTGTACAATCATCACTATCAAGTAACATATGTTATGGTGTTTTCCTGAAGTCATATGTGTACTTGTTGGATATAATTTAAATGTTTTAGAAATCGAGAATGATCTCATCAGACCACATTAACCTTCTACACACTAAATTCGAAATATCAAAATTTCAGTCTGCAGTTTTTTCCCATAATGCATCTAGGGATTTAACCAATTCAATCTTTGTGCTCTGTCGAACAAGATTGAATTGGTTAACATCTACACGTAGCACTGTGATAGTGCAACAGAATTTTCAACAATCACTCTTTTTTTCTCTTGTTTATTTATTTATTTATTTATTTATTTATTTATTTATTTATTGGCATTTAAGGTCACATACCTATGCACAATGGCTAATGGTGCCTGTAACAGTTTTATGGGCGGAGGAAGCCTGAGTACCCAGCGAGAACCACCGAGCATTGATGAGCAACTGTCAGCTCCTCAACATTCTAACTCTGTTCAAGCTCCGCTCAAGCAGGGTTACAGCAATTGAAGACATGTGCATCATCAGCGTGCCATACGCCTTAGAACACGGCATCATTGTGCCCCATGTAGGCAACCGGGATAAAGTGTCTTGCCCACAGACACCACGTGACGTGGGTCGTCGCGGACGGGGATCGAACTCGGGACCTCTAGCATAGAAGTCCAATAGTCTACCACTGAGCTACCATGCTCCCTTTCTCTTGTTTAACTATGAATTTAACCAATTATACCTTGTTTGACAGAGCTCACCGAGCTCTGTCAAATAAGGTATATTTGTTTAAATATCAAACTCCATTATGGGAAATACTTGTAGCCGAAAACTTTGCAGTTTTGACATCAGTGTGCAGAGAGTAAAATTCCAAGTTGCATTATGGGAAATATATTTTAACTTGAACTTTTGTTATTTTGACAACAGTGCTTAGAAGGTTAACACGGATCAATAATAGAGATTTCTCCTTTAATCCTTTACCTAACACAACCAGGGTCCACTACTGTACATGTCCTGTTATTGCGAAAGCAGGCCTTTTTTCAGTCAGTCTTCATTTGGCAATATTTTGTCCATGCTATCTCAATCGACCAGTGAAAACATGTCAAAATCATATAGCAATCATATCGCAATCTGATCGGAAAAGAGACCACTTTTGCATTCACGGTACAGTTCCTGCAATATATTTTTCTGTATAACTAAACAATATCATTTTTTTACTTCCAAAAAATAATTTAATAGTACTGGGTTCACGAAAGTGGTATTTTTATCAATCAGAGCATGATCGGATCACAACACTATAAGTTATTGTGATGAGTTGACGGTAACATGGTTTGAGGTTTGCGGCTCGAAGTGTATATTAAACCGAGATGCTTTCCACTCCAAGCCGCAAACCTCAAACCATGTTGCCGGCAACTCATCACAATAACGTACATGTTCCAAAAAGACACCACTCATAGCCCAAAACCAACATTGTGAACCGCGATCGAGTGGCTTATTTACTAAACTTGTGATCGTTAAAAGTTACCTTCTGCAAGGCAACTTTTAACGATCACAGGTTTAGTAAATAAACCTCTTGTGTACCCATGACGGCACTGGATAAGTAAGGCAAAAAAAAATTAATGGTTTGGTTCCGGTCACACAGCAGAAGAAAATAGGGTCAGTAGGTCGGGATATTTTTTTTTTTTAGCTCCCCTTGACAAAGTCAAGCTGAGCTAATCTCATCGTTCTCCGTCCGTCGTCCATCCGTCCGCCCGTCATCCGTCAACACCACCATGTTTTGGTCTTCTCCTCCAAAACCACTGGGTCAATTCTAGTGAAAGTTTATGTAAGTGATGGTCCCAAAGGGGCATTGCAGTTTTGTTCAACTCAACATGCCCAGCCCCATAGGGAGAGGGTGGGGGAAAATGCTCCAAAATATTTTTTAAAATCTTCTCATGAACCAGTGGGTACAATGACTTGATATTTGTTACAGAGCTTCCTTTTAAGATGTAGAATCAAGTGTGTTCAAACGAAGTTCGTGAAGCAATATTTGACTTTGTAATGGGAGGGGTAAGATTTTTGGCCCCGCCCAAAATTTTCTATTTTCTGAACCGATGGTCCGATTTGAACCAAATTTGATATGTGGTATTATTGGATCATAAGTACTTGACTCGTACAAAAAAAAAATTCCTGCATCCACATATGAACCCCAGGAGCTAAAAATAGAAATATTTTCAAACGCCCATATTTCCCAAATCACACGGAACAGAGAGCGGTTATTTGGTATGAAGCCTCCTTAGGACCAGTAGAATTGAATGGTAAAAAGAAATTTCTATTGGTTATGTTAAGGTGTTCTGTAGAGGGCATCGAAGAAATGCCGAGTCCGCATATGCATAAGCCCAAATTTTAACTTAGTTCAATATGGGTGATAATTTTTAAAAATCTTCTTCTTCAAATCCACCAGTCAGAATGCTTTCATCATATTTGGTGTACAACATCGCTAGGGGGGGTTCAGATTCAAGTTTGTTCAGGTATATATTTGGGCTCTCTATGGTACCCCCAATTTTAATGTAGTTCAATATGAGGAAATTTCTTTAAAATTCTTTTTATTCATATCCACCATGCAGTCAGAATGCTTTCATATTTGGTATACAACATCTCTAGGGGGGTCAGATTCAAGTTTGAAATTTAACTTAGTACAATATGAGGGAATTTCTTCAAAAATCTTCTTCAGATTCACCTGTCAGAATTCATTCATATTTTGTTTACAGCATCTCTTGGGGAGTCAGATTCAAGTTTGTTCAAATTGGTTCCCTGGGCTAATATTTGGGGTCCCTATGGTAGCCCGAATTTCAACTTAGTGCAATATGAGGAAATTTCTTTAAAAATTTTCTTCTGCAGATCCACTAGTCAGATTCTAGTTTGTTCAAATCGGGTCCGTAGGTTAATATTTGGGTGCGCTATGGTAGACCAAATTTTAACTTGGTGCAGTATGAAGAAATTTCTTTAAAATTTTTCTTCTTCAGATCCAACAGTTAACTGGTAGAGTGCTGGAAGCCCATATTTGGGCTTTATTCTGAAGTGCTAGTATCACAACTTAAAGGCCTTATATTCTGTGGATATGCTTCGTATAATCATTGCAGTAAAATTACTTTGTGTGTAAGGATTTGGCTTGTTATAATTTATGGGAGAGTGCCTATAGGAACTCTCCTATAAATTGTAACAAGGCAAAGACATGTGAATAAATTATGATGCCCAAAAACAATTTAGCACTCAACCAGTTAAGAGTGCTTTCATATTTGGCATACAACATCTCCAGAGAGGTCAGATTCAACTTTGTTCAAATCGAGAGCCTGGGTTAATATTTGGGCTCCCTATGGGAACCGGAATTGGCCATGTAGCTGAAGAATTGGAAATGTTGTTTTCAGTACCCTCTAGAGGTGTGTAACTAAGATTAATCCAAATAGGTTGTATCAAGGGGCTTCATAGGGGAGCTCTACATTTTACATTATAATCAACTGAAGAAAAGGCATGATGCTCAGACTATTTTTGTCACTCCTGAGGGGCTCAAGGATTGACAGTGTATCATATGGAGATGGATTGCTTTATGAAGACTCATTCTTGGACTTTGTTTGTATCGTGTTCTGTTCAAGGTGTTCGCTTCAGGCCCTGTGGGGCCTCTTGTTTAATTTTTTTTTAACCTTGAATCTGTGCTTGAGTTATTTTTTAGGACGAAATTCTTCCAACAGTTGTGACTGAAATGTACTGCTTTGATATTCAGTTGAGTCTGAAGTTGCAAAATTACACCCAAAATGGCAGTTTATCAACAGGTGCTTTATTCGTGATTGCAGCAGACATTTCGGGTGTAATTCTGCAACTTCAAAATGAAACAGACTCGGAGGTATCTTGATAATATTATCATCAGCTGTCCTCAGATTCTGAAGTGAAGTGTGCATTCACACGTCCCACTTTATTAAGGAAATGTTAAAATTAGCGCACATTAACACATGAAATAAATTGACATTTTAAGTGATTGTGATAATGGACTGGTTAAGTATTATCATATTTATCTTGGCAGAGGAAGCACAAATGACTTGCTTTTGTTTATTTGAAAACAATGTACCTTGCATAGGTCTTGTATCAAACACATGCGTGCACACTATTTTGAAGGCCAAGATTCTATCATGACATCACCATGTGCGAACAGCCAATCACTTAGAAGTACAAGTGTAAAACTGCAGGAAATTCCTTGGACCTTGGAGTTTCCCAAGAAAAATTTCCTGGTTTTAAATAGCAGGAATGCGATTGGTCAAATATCAATGTGACTGACTATCAGAGTTCCCGCGTGGCCTTGAAAACCTGGAAAAGCCTGGAATTTGTCAAAAGGTCATTCAAGGCCTTGAAAGCCTTGAATTTCCAATGGGAGCCTTGAAAAGCCTGGGAAATCTGAGAAGTTTGTGATGCGTAATTTAATCCGAACATATTTTACGGCATTTACAGCAAATGTAACTGTGTGGTTTATTAATCCGGTCATATTTTGGAGTATTTACGGCAGTGGCAATGCGTGCATTATTGATAGAACTTTGCAGTGATGTGACACTGAAATCCTTTGAATCAAGCATTGTAAATGGTTGCTATTGATGTGGGCGAGCACAATGGTGTATATTTAAGCCAATGGGAAGATTTATTGTCAGTTCTGCCTGTTCGAATGCTGAGCGCATGTGTGTGGATAATTTATTCATATTGAATTTCCAAAGCATGTATGTCTGATGAATTTGCCACAACGTCATCTTAAAGTCCTGGCACGGGCAGTCGCCATCACGGTGGATTCCGAGTTTGGATTTCCAAATGAAAGTGTTATTGTCTCATTCACCTCAAATGTTAACATGTGCGATTTTAAGGATGATTCGCCCATGTATGAAACATTAAAAACTTTTCGACAATTACTGTATTTAGCTGAATACCGTTCAACTGGAACAGGCAGTAACCAGTTATAGTATGCAGTTGATTTAATCCAAGCTTGTTGGAAGGTACACTTCCCCACAATGGAATTACATTTTGCTTTTCGAATGACATTTCCGGAGACATTGTGGGTTACGAAATGTGTCATTTACATGTAACATGTAGTTTACTCATTGGGAGAAAGGATGACATCAATTCATTTGCATTCAGTAAGTATTCAATTAGAATAGCGGTACATGTACAAGAGACATAGCTATTGTGCCACCTGGTAATTACACTGCAGTTGTAGGATAAACACAAGAAAATGTCTTTCTCAGGCTCACTAATTCTAATCAGCTATATCATTGCTTGGATAGCTTTCAGAAAGAGTTTTTCAAGAAATGATGTCAAGTGTTAGAATTACCAACAAAGAGAAATATAAGAGAACGTTTCTAGTCGTTATTTGATAATTTAGGGTACTTTGCCAGCCTCGGCCTTGAAAAGCCTTGAATTTTATAAATGGGGGCCTTGAAAATCCACGAAAATTGCCGAGAAATGGCCTGGAATGGCCTTGAATTTCAAACATTTTAACCTGGGGGAACCCTGAAGTCTATGCAACCTTTGTGTAATGCAGTACATGTGGTTGTGGCTTTTCACCTCAACTTGTTTCTGACAAATTAGAGGTAAACAATGTTCTATCATTTTTGTAATAATGGTGATTGTTGAAACAAACCACTTGAACAGTTTGGAATGAAAAGTAATAAAGAAAGGTCCCATAGTCTGCAAGGTTAGACAGAGTGGTAAAAAGGGAAAGACCCAAATTTAAACCAATAGTAATCTGCACCATTGAAGTAAATTCACTTCTTGTAAACTGTGATAAACAAGTTGAAATTTGCATACCGTAGTTAAAACAACTTCAGAAAACAATTATCAATTATGATTTAATTTGCTGATGTCAGTTTTGAACATGGTACTGATTATATGTATAAATTGGTACACCAAAAAAATGCCCAGCACTATTTTTGTTGTTGTTGTAAAAGTTGGCGTGTGTGTATTTTTTTTAGCTCACCTGACTTTCAATCAGGAGAGCTATAGTGATCACTCACCGTCCGTCGTCCGTGAACATGGTGTTTGCGTCTTCTCCTCCCAAACCGCTGAACCAATTTAATTGATATTTGAAATAATAGTTTGTTATGACATCGCAATTTGATTTTGTTCAAATCAAGTTGCCTCGCCCGTGGGTAGGGCCACACCCAAAAAGTGTGCTGAAATCTTAAAAAATCTTCTTCTCATGAACCAGCAGTAGCAGAGACTTGATATTTGGTGTGCAGCTTCCTTTTGAGGTGTAGACTCAGATTTGTTCAAGAGAAGTTTGTGGAGCTATACTTGCCGTCGTTATGGGAGGGGCAAAATTTTTGGCCCCGCCCCAAATTTCTATTTTCCAAACCGAGAGGCTGATTCGAACCAAATTTTATGTGAGGGCTTATTGGGTCATAAGTACCTAATTTATGCTGATTTTTTTTTTCCCGTAGCCCCATGGGAACCACAGGAGCTAAAAAAAGAAAAAAATTAAAACGCCCATATCTCCAAAACTGCACGGCACCGAGAATTTTTATTTGGTGTGAAGCTTCCTTAGGACCAACAGAAAGAATTGGTAAAAAAAAATTGCCATCGATTTTATCATAGGGTACAGTTTCGGGACTTTGAAAAAGTGCTGAGTCAGCACTTTTTAACACTGTAGGCAATGGGAAAAACATTAAAAAATCTTCTTCTCTAGATCCAGCAGGCAGAATCTTTTGATATTTGGTATGCAACATTGGAGGGTGAATCTGATTCAAGTTTGTTCAAATCGGCCCCCTGGGTTCATATTTGGGCTCAGTATAGGAGCCCGATTTCGAACTTAGTGCATTTCAGGCAAATTTCTTAAAAAATCTTCTTCTCCAGATCCAGCAAGCAGAATCTTTTGATATTTGGTATGCAACATTGTGGGGTGGATCTGATTCAAGTTTGTTCAAATCGGCCCCCTGGGTTTATATTTGGGCTCAGTATAGGAGCCCAAATTTGAACTTACTGCATTTCAGGCAAATTTCTTTGAAAATCTTTTTCTCCAGATCCAGCAGGCAGAATCTTTTGATATTTGGTATGCAACATTGTGGGGTGGATCTGTTTCAAGTTTGTTCAAATCGGCCCCTTGGGTTTATATTTGGGCTCAGTATAGGAGCCCAAATTTGAACTTAGTGCAATATTTTAGGCAAATTTCTTTGAAAATCTTCTTCTCAAGATCCAGCAGGCAGAATCTTTTGATATTGGGTATGCAACATTGTGGGGTGGATCTGATTCAAGTTTGTTCAAATCGGCTCCCTGGGTTTATATTTGGGCTCAGTATAGGAGCCCAAATTTGAACTTAGTGCTTTTCAGGCAAATTTCTTTGAAAATCTTCTTCTCCAGATCCAGCAGGCAGAATCTTTTGATATTTGGTATGCAACATTGTGGGGTAGATCTGATTCTATTTTGTTCAAATCGGCTCCCTAGATTCATATTTGGGCTCACTATAGAAGCTCGAATTCGAACTTAGTGCATTTCAGGCAAATTTCTTCAAAAATCTTCTTCTCCAGATCCTGCAGGCAGAATCTTTTGATATTTGGTATGCAACATTGTGGGGTGGATTTGATTCCAGTTTGTTCAAATCGGCCACCTGGATTCATATTTGAGCTCACTATAGAAGCCCAAATTCGAACTTAGTGCATTTCAGGCAAATTTCTTTGAAAATCTTCTTCTCAAGATCCAGCAGGCAGAATCTTGTGATATTTGGTATGCAGCATCCTTAGGTGGGTGAGATTCAAGTTTGTTCAAGCCATGACCCTAGGTCCATATTTGGGCTCACTGTGGGAGCTTGAATTGTAACTTCGTTCGAAATGAGGAATTTTCTTAAAAAATCTTCTTCTTCAGATCCAGCAGTCGGAATGGTTTGATATGTGGTGAGTAGCATCCTTGTGGGGGGGGGGGGGGATTCAAGTATGTTAAAGCCAAGTCCATGGGTCCATATTTGGGCTCCATGTGCAGGAGCCCAAATTATAACTTAGTCAATATGAGGAATTTTTCTTTAAAAATCTTCTTCAGATTCAGCAGTTGGAATATTTTGATATTTGGCATGGAGCAACCTTAGGGGGCTGAGATTCAAGTTTGTTCAAGCCAAGTCCCTTGGTTCATATTTGGGCTCACTATGGGAGCCTGAATGACAACTTAGTTCAAAATGAGGAATTTTCTTTAAAAATCTTCAGATCCAGCAGATGAATGCTTTTGATATTTTTTATGCAGCATCCTTAGGGGGGTGAGATTCAAGTTTGTTCAAGCCATGTCCCTAGCTCCATATTTGGGCTGATTGTGGGAGCTTGAATTGTAACTTGGTTCAAAATGAGGAATTTTCTTTAAAAATCTTCTTCTTCAGATCCAGCAGTCGGAATGTTTTGATATTTGGTGTGCAGAATCCTTAGGGGTGTGAGATTCAGATTTGTTAAAGCCAAGTCCCTGGGTTCATATATGGGCTCCCTGTGGGAGCCCGAATTATGACTTAGTTCAATATGAGGAATATTCTTTAAAAATCTTTTTTTAGATCCTCTGGTCAGAATATTTGGATATTTGGTTTCAGCTTTTCTTAGGAGGAGCAGATGCAACTTGTGGAAATCAATTCTCTGGGTTGATATTTAGGCTACCATGTCAGGTGAGCGCCCTCAGGCCCCCTGGGGCCTCTTGTTCTGTTTCTTTTTCAATTACAGTAAAAAAAAACGTTAGGGTTGAGCCGCAAATTTAGGGTTGCTCGGGTAACTGGAATCAAACCATTATTTTTTTTGGGCCTAATCAATAAACCAGATAAACTCATTCCATCTTAGTTTAAATTGTAAATCGGTTTATAATTTAAACAACACTTTATATGGAACACCGTCTGCTGCACGTGTGAATAATCCAGAAAAATGAAGCGGCTTGCTAGTCTGGTAGTACCAAAATGAGACCGCAGGTAGAAAATGAGACCGCAGGCAAAGTATAGAAGGTAGAGCCTCAAAATAAACTCTATCTGATCATATACAGTGTACACAATATATATTCAGAGTTTGGTACCGATATTTAACGATAACCTATAAAATTACAATTTTAGTGTATAGCATTCTGTCTGACTTGCGGCTGCTTGCGGCCTCACTTTTCCGCAACTAGGGACAAAGAGATCGCAAGTAAACTTCTAATCTTAAAAACACCAAATAAACGCTACCTGGTGGATTTGGGTATATTCAATACATATCCAAACTTTCATATCGATATTTTAATTTTAACCCCTAGAATTTCACTTTAAGTCCACGGTGACTGTATTCTATTTTGAAGAAACTTGACCGAGTTTGTCTTATTAGTTCTGAAGTAGACTCAAGACTGAGTTTTACTCCTCAAGTAAGATATTTTGAAAAAAACTTGAGTTTTTAGCTCACCTGACTTTCAGTCAGGAGAGCTATAGTGATCACTCACCGTCCGTCGTCTGGCATCCGTCGTCCGTCGTCCGTGAACATGGTGTTTGCGTCTTCTCCTCCCAAACCGCTGAACCAATTTAATTGATATTTGAGATAATAGTTTGTTATGACATCGCAATTTGATTTTGTTCAAATCAAGTTGCCCCGCCCGTGGGTAGGGCCACACCCAAAAAGTGTGCTGAAATCTTAAAAAATCTTCTTCTCATGAACCAGCAGTAGCAGAGACTTGATATTTGGTGTGCAGCTTCCTTTTGAGGTGGAGACTCAGATTTGTTCAAGAGAAGTTTGTGGGGCTATACTTGGCATCGTTATGGGAGGGGCAAAATTTTTGGCCCCGCCCAAAATTTTTATTTTCCAAACCGAGAGGCTGATTTGAACCAAATTTTATGTGAGGGTTTATTGGGTCATAAGTACCTAATTTATGCTGATTTTTTTTTCCTGTAGCCCCATGGGAACCGCAGGAGCTAAAAATAGAAAAAAATTAAAACGCTCATATCTTCAAAACTGCACGGCACAGAGAATTTTTATTTGGTGTGAAGCTTCCTTAGGACCAACAGAAAGAATTGGTAAAAAAAAATTGCCATCGGTTTTATCATAGGGTACAGTTTCGGGACATTGAAAAAGTGCTGAGTCAGCACTTTTTAACACTGTAGGCAATGGGAAAAACATTAAAAAATCTTCTTCTCCAGATCCAGCAGGCAGAATCTTTTGATATTTGGTATGCAACATTGGAGGGTGGATCTGATTCAAGTTTGTTCAAATCGGCCCCCTGGGTTCATATTTGGACTCGGTATAGGAGCCCGATTTCGAACTTAGTGCATTTCAGGCAAATTTCTTAAAAAATCTTCTTCTCCAGATCCAGCAGGCAGAATCTTTTGATATTTGGTATGCAACATTGTGGGGTGGATCTGATTCAAGTTTGTTCAAATCGGCCCCCTGGGTTTATATTTGGGCTCAGTATAGGAGCCCAAATTTGAACTTAGTGCATTTCAGGCAAATTTCTTTGAAAATCTTCTTCTCCAGATCCAGCAGGCAGAATCTTTTGATATTTGGTATGCAACATTGTGGGGTGGATCTGATTCAAGTTTGTTCAAATCGGCCCCTTGGGTTTATATTTGGGCTCAGTATAGGAGCCCAAATTTGAACTTAGTGCATTTCAGGCAAATTTCTTAAAAAATCTTCTTCTCCAGATCCAGCAGACAGAATCTTTTGATATTTGGTATGCAACATTGTGGGGTGGATCTGATTCTATTTTGTTCAAATCGGCTCCCTAGATTCATATTTGGGCTCACTATAGAAGCTCGAATTTGAACTTAGTGCATTTCAGGCAAATTTCTTGGAAAATCTTCTTCTCAAGATCCAGCAGGCAGAATCTTGTGATATTTGGTATGCAGCATCCTTAGGGGGGTGAGATTCAAGTTTGTTCAAGCCACGTCCCTAGGTCCATATTTGGGCTCACTGTGGGAGCTTGAATTGTAACTTTGTTCGAAATGAGGAATTTTCTTAAAAAATCTTCTTCTTCAGATCCACCAGTCGGAATGGTTTGATATGTGGTGAGTAGCATCCTTGGGGGGGAGGGGGGATTCAAGTGTGTTAAAGCCAAGTCCATGGGTCCATATTTGGGCTCCCTGTGGGAGCCCAAATTATAACTTAGTCAATATGAGGAATTTTTCTTTAAAAATCTTCTTCTTCAGATTCAGCAGTTGGAATGTTTTGATATTTGGCATGGAGCAACCTTAGGGGCTGAGATTCAAGTTTGTTCAAGCCAAGTCCCTTGGTTCATATTTGGGCTCACTATGGGAGCCTGAATGACAACTTAGTTCAAAATGAGGAATTTTCTTTAAAAATCTTCAGATCCAGCAGATGAATGCTTTTGATATTTTTTATGCAGCATCCTTAGGGGGGTAAGATTCAAGTTTGTTCAAGCCATGTCCCTAGCTCCATATTTGGGCTGATTGTGGGAGCTCGAATTGTAACTTCGTTCAAAATGAGGAATTTTCTTTAAAAATCTTCTTCTTCAGATCCAGCAGTCGGAATGTTTTGATATTTGGTGTGCAGAAGACTTAGGGGTGTGAGATTCAGGTTTGTTAAAGCCAAGTCCCTGGGTTCATATATTGGCTCCCTGTGGGAGCCCGAATTATGACTTAGTTCAGTATGAGGAATATTCTTTAAAAATCTTTTTTTAGATCCACTGGTCAGAATATTTGGATATTTGGTTTCAGCTTTTCTTAGGAGGAGCAGATGCAACTTGTGGAAATCAATTCTCTGGGTTGATATTTAGGCTACCATGTCAGGTGAGCGCCCTCAGGCCCCCTGGGGCCTCTTGTTGAAATGAAACTCAGACTCAATTTTTTAGATCACCTGACTGAAAATCAGGATGAGCAATATTGATCACTCACTGTCCGTCGTCTGTGATCATGGCGTTTGCACCTGCTCCTCCTCAGATTAAGGTTTGTTCAAATCGAGTGCCTGGGTTGATATTTTGGCTCTCTAAGGGAGCTCAACTATTAACTTAGTTCAATATGAGGAATAATCTTTAAAAATCTTCTTTAGATCCACCAGTCAGAATCTTTTGGTATTTAGTACACAGCATCCCAAGGGAGGTCGAATCTAAGTTTATTCAAATCAAGTCCTTAGGTTAATATTTGGGTTCCTTTTGGAACCCAAATTTTAACTTAGTCCAATATGAGGAATAATCTTGAAAAATCTGCTTTTTGAGATACAATCAGAATCTTTCAATATTTCTTATACATCATTCTCTGAGGGGTCAAATTCAGTTTGTTCAAATAAAGTCCCTGGGTTGATATCTGTGTTCCTATGGGGGTGGGGGGGGGGGGGCAAATTCAAATTTTAACATATTTCAAAATTGGTAATATTCTCAAAATCTTCTTCTCCTTAACCCTTTACCCAACGCAGATGATATCAAAATTTATTATTTTAAATATCATTTTTTTTAAACTTTTCAAAAAATTTCAACAAAACCATATCATGTGACCCCTCATTGGAACGAGCTCATTGAGCTCGTTCCAATGAGGGGTCACATGATATGGTTTTGTTGAAATATTTTTAAAAATTTAATTTTTTCAACGGCTCAGTTGGCATATTATGTGGGCAGATGCGGGCGATTAGTTAGGTAAAGGGTTAACCACCAGTCAGAATCTTTTGGTAATTGGTATACAACATTCTTCAAGTTCCAGTCAAGTCACTAGGTTGATATTTGGACTCCCTAGTTTTCCAGTACTGAAAATCTGAGTATTATTTCTGTTGTAGTGATTCCCAATACTAGAACAAAATCATCTGGCATGAACAGCAGAGTTATAAATAATTAAATACCTTCATTCCTCTGTTGTGTTAACTAGGTATAGAAGCTAATTAAATCCTTCTTTAAACAATTTTAGTCAGGTGAGCACCTCAGGCCCCATGGGGCCTCTTGTTTTCTCAAGATCTTGAGTCCACAGATGACTAAACCATTTTCAGTCTTAAATTGGATTACTAAACACAATTCAATACTAGATATAGCATTTTTGTGAATCTATTTTACATTTGTGGGCAGGTTGATAAAATCCTTATCCTTCAACTCTATAGCTAACTGACCAATAATATGGCTTATATTTCGACGAGAATCCATTGATGCAAAGATTTGAGCAACAAAGCCAGTGAGAATCCATGTAGATTCTCGCTGCACCTCTGCTAGGATTCGCCTGAAAAGAATTGATTCAATTTAACCCCTTAGCTAACATAGCAGCAGCAAATTAACCAATACATGTACAAGGCTAACATGACCTGAAATATCCTGACACTTTCTCAATAAAATTGTACAAATATGGCTTTCATTGGAACCGGCTCAATGAGCCGGTTCCATTGGCATCCATATTTTTATGGTTTTATTGATAAGTAAAGTTTTTTTTTTTTTAAATTATCAAATTCATTGTATATTTTAAAAATTAAAAAGCTGTCTTTTGTAAAGGGCTAACATGTGTCATCAGTATACAACAGGGGTTCATTACCGTTCAACCATGATGGCCTAATGGGATCCTGGGACACTCATAGCAGGAATGGATTCTCACAACCATTTTTGCGAGAATCGAAATGGACACTGCCAAATTTAGATGAAATATACGCCCTGAATGAATTGTTTTAACACAAAAGATTGTGACACAATGTGTGTACCTGAGAAACTACTGAAAAAGTCACTAATAGTGACAGAAACTTTGAACTCAGCTACGTTATTACTCAAGTTTTTTCAAACATCGTTTTCAGTCAAAATCTCTGCTGAGTTCAGAGTTAAACTTCAGTTGGAAATCTTCAGTCTGAACACAAGTTTTTTCAAAATATTGGCTCCATATCTGCTTTTGTGTGAAGGTCCTTAAAAGAGTGTGAATGTTCCCTAAAATTTCTTGAAGGTCCTGGGAGTACAAGGCTCTTGTGCCAGTTTTGGTGCCTTGAATTTGACAAAGGCCTTAAACTCCTAATTTTAATTACTGTTTTTTTTTTATTTTTCCAAAAATTTCAACAAAACCATAACATGTGACCCCTCATTGGAATGAGCTCGTTCCAATGAGGGGTCACATGATATGGTTTTGTTGAAATATTTTGAAATTTAAATTTTTCAACTGCTCAATTTTCAAATTACGCGGGCGGATGCAGGCGATTCGTTAGGTAAAGGGTTAAATCTTTTACAATGATCTCAGGAAGCCTTCAAAAGCCTTTGAGATTTCATCAGATAACAATGCTGAGGCAGTGTCTAACTTTTGTTAACTACAAAGTAACTATAAATGCCATTGTTTGTGGAGACGGGGACCTTGAAAATCCTCAAATTTGGCTGTTGAAGAGCGTAAAAAATGAAATAGCTTGAATAGCCTTGAATTTGATCAGTACTTGCCTACAGGAATCCTGCACCATTTTTTTCTCTTAGTTGTGTCCGAACTCGGAACTGTTGCCCTACCATTCATGTTAGTTAGGTAAAGGGTTTAACAATTGATATCCCAATTTGTGACATATTTAGAATTTGTTCTTCTACAATGCTTTTCAACAGAGCATCATATACCTGCATGTGATCATTAACTCCTTGCATGTGACTGGCGGATATTCCTGTCAAAACAGAATTTTTCCCGCCACTGAAATTAGTATAATTTGGGCACATTTTATCAAACTTTCCCTTTATAAATTGAATGGATTTTTCACCAAAGATTTCTTGAGTTAAATTTGGATGAATTTTTCATCAAATCTAGTCATGGCTGCTGTGAGGCATCCATGACTAGATTTGATGAAAAATATCTTGGAAATACTCATCAGGTTAAGAGTTAATGGCAATTTTACATTGAACTTCTGTCATTCCAGAGTATAATTTAAAGCTCTTTAAGTGTAAGGTTATGAATAAATCTTCACAAATGACTTCATTTTGAAATTCTTTCTCTACATATATTTAAAAAATGAATGTAATGTTGAAAAAGAAGAGTGAAGGATAAAATTGGGTTAGTCACTGTAATGTATTGTCATTTTATTGTTAAGCCCTTTATAACTTGTAATTACACACACAGAGTGTAAGTATAGCAAGTTAGGTGAATATACCAATCCCTGCAGATTTTTCTGTCTGTGATTCATATATAATTACAAATATGATCTGGCATTTATCCATTGGCATATCTCCTCTCTTTTCCATCATTGTGTGAAAAATAATATCTCAGAATTTGATTTGGTTGAGAATTTTTGTCCAGAGAGTGTCCAGAATAGTGTGTTGTTAACATCTGTCAAATGATGAAATGTTTTCTGTGTTACAATAAAAATTGGCCAAGTGACATGCAGATGACAGCTTTTTGACCCATTATGGTACATGTATGGATTATTTCAGTTGACCTAAAAAAAAGGAATTTGAACCTTTTACATGCATTTCACACTTTGTTTGCATTAAGCTTTGTCAGGCCTTTTTATTGGTCTACTGTACAGTCGCCGTGGACTGGTTGTAATTCACACATGGGCAGCGATGTCCATGCATGCATTTACCAGGTAAAAAACATCAGCAGCAAAATTTTAATTAATGAAATACCGGAACATACCTCGTGCTTCATTGCTTGAATGTTTGATAATTATTCCTATACCTTATATTGTTCAGAATATATTATTATTGTTATATTGTTATTGCCTCCCCCCACCCCTCCCCCCTCTCCCTCCCTCCACCATCCCATTTAACTATTGCCTACGCATGAAAAGTAACCAGTCCATGAGGGCTATACAGTAATTTGGTGACATCACGGTGTTGCCAAGTGATGATCAGATGCTGTTGAACCTCATTAAAGAAAATTTGTATGGCTACTTCTCAATTAAGGATTAATTCATGCCTCCAATGTCAACCTTCAATGAACTAATTCTAAATTTGCTCATTAATTTACTGCAGCAGAAGATGCCCAAAGATGCAGTCTCTTAACTGGTAGAGTGCTGGAAGCCCATATTTGGACTTTATTCTGAAGTGCAGGTACCCCAGCTTCAAGGCTTCTTATTTTGTGAAGGTGCTTCATACTTTCTTTAAAGTGCAATTATTTTATCTGCATGGGTTTGTCTTGTTACAGTATATGGGAGAGTGCCCAGAGGCACTCTCCCATAAAATGTAACAAGGCAAAGACAAGTGATCAAATTTTGATGACCAAAAATAATTTAGCACTGTACCACTCCAGTTAAGTAAAGCAGAGGCTACATTGTGAGCACCTTAGCAGTTGTTTCTATACACAATTGTAAAGTCACAGGATTTATTTAGTCTGTCAATGTGTAGCAAAAGCAAATAAAAATCTCTAGGCCCATAAGTGGTAGTGTGCTAAATTTCATGAATTTTTTAAATGTGACTAATATCACGCATATTTTTTAAAGGATACCATGCTATCAGGAAGGAGAGCCTTAGTTTAGGCCTAGAAAAAGTAAAAATCTGTTTCTCAGGCCCTCGTGGTGCTTTTGCCTGCTGTCTGCTCTTTTTTTTATAACCAATGTAAACTTCAAAAAAATAAAAATTAGATGATTTATGTCTGATATTTTACCCAAGTCACAAAATTTCATATACAGGTTTGAGGTCATGTCTTGATGAGAACGTCTCCTTTTGGTCACGATTGGTCAACTGTGATGGCTGCCCAAAACCGAAAACCATTAGCACAGTCCACAGGTCGTATTTATGAAGGAATTTCTTTGTAACTTTGTAGGATGCCTCCATATAATTTCTAGATGAGAATGCCTTTTGGTCATGATCTGTCAACCATGATGGCTGCCCAAGCCCAAAACCCAAAAACTTTTAGCACAGTCTACAGGTCATATTTAATATGGAGGGATTTCATTGTAACCTGGTAGGATGACTTTGTATGATGTCTAGATGAGACCTTCCCCATTTGGTCGCAATCTGTCAGCCGTGACAACTGCCCGAGCCCAAAACCCCCAAACCTTTAGCACAGTCTACAGGTCGTGTTTATGGAGGTATTTCATTGTAACTTTGTAGGTTGACTCCACATAATGTCTAGATGAGAACATTCCCTTTTGGTCGCGATTGGTCAGTTGTGACGGCCACAGGGGCCCAAAGCCCGAAAACCTTTAGCACAGTCTATAGGTCATATTTATGAAGGGATTTCATTGTAACCTGGTAGGATGACTCCAGATAATGTCTGGATGAGAATGTCCTCTTTTGGTCGCAATCATTGAGCCGTGAAGCTGCTCGAGCCCAAAACTTGAAAACCTTTAGCACAGTCTACAGGTTGTTTTTATGGAGGGACTTCATTGTAACTTAGTAGGTTGATTCCATATAATGTCTCGACGATAACGTCCCCTTTTGGTTGTGATTGGTCAACTGTGATGGATGGCTACAGGGGCTGAAGCCGAAAACCTTTACCTCATATTTATGAAGGGATTTCATTGTAAATTGGTTGGATGACTCCAGATAATGCCTAGATGAGAATGTCCCCTTTTGGTCACGATTATTCAGCCATGATGGCTTCCCAAGCCCCAAACCTGGAAAACTTTAGCACAGACTGCAGGTCATATTTATGAAAGGATTTCATTGTAATTTGGTAGGATGACTCTGTATAATGTCTAGATGAGGACGTCCCCTTTTGGTTGTGATCGGTCAACCGTGATGGCTACACAGGCCCAAAGCCCCAAAACCTTTAGCACTGTCTACAGGCTGTATTTATGAAGGGATTTCATTGTAACTTGATAGGATGACTCGTTTTGGAATAATTTCACTGTAAATTTGGTAACTTTCGTTTATATACATTAACTGTGAGGGCCACATACAGATGTTACCATATGCCCAGTTATCACAATTCTTGTCTTATTTCATAATCCTTTCATAAATATTGAACATTATCCTTTTCATCAAACTTAACACACAGACAAGTTAAGCTAGAGTGTCATTGACACTTTCATTATATTCGGGATTTTATTTTTGACTCGAATTCGTCTTGAATTTGTTGATCAGCTTGACTTTGACTTGAACATTCAAATATTTGCAAGGGCAGGGTATTTGATGACTAGATTCGTATCGCAAAATGCTATACAAAAATGTCCAAATGCTAACCATTTTTCTTTCATATTGGCCTTATATTCACTATTTATTATCACTTTTTGAAACGAAGATGGAAACTGCTAATCAAATATTGAAAAACAAAAAATACCCTGAGGGGCCTATTTGTATGGGATAATGGTCATCGGTGGCGTGGGCTAAAATAGGCCGAGTTTGAAGCTGTTTAAGAGGTGAAGCATTGTGGATTTGGACACTGAAACAAAAAATGAAATAAAGTCAATCTTTCATCTACATGTTACCTATCACAGGGCTATCTGTATTATTAGCAACTATACAGGGACTTAGTCCTGGCTACGGTGGCTCATTGGCTAGCACTTAAAAACTATCAGTTCACCTGAGAGCTTTAGTGATAACTTTCCATCCGTTGTACATCATCTGTCTGTCCATCCATCTAGTATACCTTTACATTATCGACTTCTCATAAACTGTTGGGCCAAATTGAACCAAACTTGATATACATAGGGCTGCACGATATTCAAAAATGAATACCGGTATCGGTATTCAAAAACATACCGTGGTATACCGGTATATCGAAAACTGCTCAGATATATGAACAGAGGTACCACAATCGAGACTTGAGGCATCACTGTCGGGACGAATCAGCATGCCTTGATGATGCGGTTCGAAAAACATTTACCCAACGCAGACGATATCAAAATTTAGTATTTTAAAAATCAGTTTATCAGATTTTCCCCCAAAACTTCTACAAAACAATATCATGTGACCCCTCATTGGAACGAGCTCAACGAGCTCGTTCCAATGAGGGGTCACATGATATAGTTTTGTAGAAATTTTTGAAAATTATTTTTTCAACTAGGGAATTTGTATATTACGTGGGCACATGCAGATGATTCCTTGGGTAAAGGGACAATATTATTCATTCGGGGCTACAGTTAAAAAAACTCAAGCCATCTTGAAAATTAAATTGTGGATAAATATAAATAATGACGATAAACCGATATTTTGTAATTACACCGGTATTCAATCGATATTGGTTTGAATACCGGTATATATTGGTTTATCGATATACCGTGCAGCCCTAGATATACATGTTCCTTATCATATGACAATTCAAGTTTGTTGAGATGAAGTTACCATGTCCACAGAGAGCACCGCAAGGGGCAACCACAATTTTTTTTTTTTAAATTTAAACATTTTCATCTTTAGAGCTACTACCATTCACGATCATTTGATACATCATGTACAGCATCTTTAGAGGGTTCATATTTGGACTCCCTATGGGAACCCAAATTTTAACTTGGTGCAAATTGAGGCAATTTATTTAAAAACACCAGTGAAAACCACTTGATATTGCATCTCTTGGTGGTTAGCTTGAAGTTTGTTCAAATCAAGTCCCTGGAGTCATACTTGAGCACCCTGTTGGAGCCTGAATTTTAACTTGGTACAATGTGATGAATATTCTTTAAAAAGCATTTTCTTCAGATCTTCCAGTACAAGCCTTTTGATATTTGATATTCAGTGTGCTTAGAAGGTTCAGATGAGAGCCCAAATTTTAACTTTAAAAATCCACTTCTTCACTAGTGCCATCATTCGGTATTTTGGGGTATTTGATATGCAATATCCTCAAGAGATTCATATTCTATTGTTTTCAAATCAAGACCTTGGGGTCATATTGGAGCTTCCTGTGGGAGCCTGAATTTTAACTTGTTGCAGTATGAGGAATATTAATCTTTAAAATTCTTCTGACAGATCCGGTCCAACAGTCAGAATCTTTTGATATTTAGTTTGCAGCATCCCTGGTTGGATCAGATTCCTATTTTTTCAAATCTAGTTCCTGGGTTGATATCTGCTCTCTCATAATAATGACAACCCAAATTTCAACTAAGTGCAAAAAATAAGGAAAATCCTTGTTCTGCAGATCCACCATGTAGTTCTTTTAATCCCACAGTATTCACAATTCAGTTGTGATAGATGAACTGAGACAATGATGACTCAGATGAGTGTGTACAACATCACATCCAAGTGAAAAAGATAAAGAAAAAATTAATCATAATTATAAGACAATGAAATAATTATTTTGTTTTTGTCCCCCGCTTTTTGAAAAAAATGGGAGATATTAAATTTGGGGTGTCCTTCCGTCCTTCCTTCCGTCCTTCTGTGTTTTTCGTTTCCAGACTCTAACTTTCCTTACAGTGACCAGATTTCGATGAAATTTGGGTAGTAGATCACTTTCATAAGTTGTGGATCTATGTTCAGATATGGGCATTTTCTGCGCATGTTTAATTAGGTTGCTGAAATTTGATTGGTTGACGGTTTCCAGACTCTAACTTTCCTTAAAATCAACCGATTTCGATGAAATTTCATATATGGATTACTTTTATCAATACCTAGGTCAAGTTCGAATGTGGGAAATTTTGTACTGAAAATCTGTCTGTCTGCCTGTCCGTCTGCCCCGTGCATCAACGCACCTCGAACTGAAAGCCGCATTTAGGACCGATCTTCGCGAAATCTCTTGGGTATCTTTGCTATCATTGTGAGACAAGAATATGTGTTTTGGGGGTTTGGTCCAAAATTCAAGATGGCCGCCAGTGACCATTTTGTTCCGAAATTGGGTGAAATCAGTTTTTTGTACAGAACTTCTATATGAAAGTTCAGATTTGAATAAAGTTTTGTATGAATGTTTAGTAACATGCAATACATCACATATAATACGGGTTTTGTTCTCGTGCAAAAATTATGCAAATTAGGGAAACTTTGATTTATTCAGTTATAAACAAAAAATACCCTGAGGGGCCTATTTGTATGGGATAATAATACACAGTAAGTGCACACCTTCCGTGTTTTTCATTTCCAGACTCTAACTTTCCTTACAGTCAGTCGATTTCGATGAAATTTGGGTAGTAGATCACTTTCATCAATTGTGGTCCAAGTTCGAATATGGGCATTTTCTGCGCATATTTAATTAGGTTGCTGAAATTTGATTGGCTGATGGTTTCCAGACTCTAACTTTCCTTAGCGTCAACCGATTTCAATGAAATTTCATATATGGATTACTTTTCACATCAGTTTAATGTAATATGTCTTATCATACAGTCTTAATTTTTAGTGAATCTCACAGTTATACTTCACATCACTTCACTTGTTTTGACAGTGACCTCCGTGAAAATAAATCTGATAACCACTGTCTGAAGCACTGTCTGTTCTGTCTCGTCTAAATAACTTCCACTTGCAACTCAACTATATTCCACTGGATGCATTAATTCCCTTTGAAACTGCTGCCCAGCAGGAGACATGAATTCTCTGAATTTGCTTGTTTACTTTGAAGTTGAATAAATAAAAAAATAATTAAGTAAAATTGTTTGGTGTATTCTGATTTTGAAGGGGTGAATCGACCTAGTGTGAAACATCCCTTCAGGAAGGTAATGATTTGTTTGGGACGAAATGTATGTTAACCTTGGTTATAAACGAAGCTTGAACACACTGATATACATAGAGTACTGTGAAATTGGAAGAACATATCTTGCATTTTAGCAAAGAAATTTTCCCCCATCATCAGTTTCAGTGATAAAAGGTGATTTTGTTATTGTTTTCAATGATACAGCTTCATGTGTTCAGCTTCATGTGGCTTTGTGTCAAACGTGCTGATATTGGGTGCATTTGATATAATAATTAAGAATCAGAAGCTGTTGGCAAAAGGCATATGCTCAACAATCTGAATCAACTCTAAACATTGTCATAGCGAATGTACTGTTGCTACTGTTATGAATTGGATCACTGCTTCATCGATGATAAATAATATTATTCTAGTGTTAGCAGAAAACTTGTAGTGTGTTTAAAGTGTCCCATGTTGAAAAGCGAAACGCTAAAAACTTTTTGAGAATATAGTTTTTCGTTTCCATAATTTTAGCCTGACGAAACCTACATGTACATGGAAACGGATTGATGATTTTTTTTAAATCTGCTTGCCTGTGAAGCCCACTTAATTTGTTATCTTTTACTTGAACAACGCTGTAAATTGAATATAATTTACAAACAAAACCACTTACTACACTTTTAGTACAAATGTGACCTGTTATTTGCATATAGGTTCAAGTGTAAACTTCTGTTAATGGAATAAAAAATCTTGTAATAAGGAAAAAATTTTCCCTGAAAATCACTGAATTTGTCTAGTTGATTGACCTATTTGGCCTCAGTAAATCCAATACATGTACTTGTTCAGGGATTTGAGCTCTGTCAAACCGTATAAAATAGAATAAATGCTCAGTTTATCTTGAGAATACGTAAAAGTGTCCAAATCCATGTTAAATGAATACTCCTGTTCAGGCCTGAAAATAAGCAATCTGACATTTGCAGAATTAGGTCCCCAGAGGGTGAATTTGATGATGCTATCCCATACAGTGGGCCAATTTATTCTCTTTGTACCTCCTTCTGTTTAGTTTTGAGACCCTGATTCAGACTGAGGATCACAGGGGGTAAATTTAGAGATGCTACCCTGGAGGGTAGCATCCCTAAATTTACCCTGTGGGGACCTCATTTTGCAGATGACAGTCTGTTTATTTTCTGGCTCGCTCCTGTTAATTGAATACTTCTCACCTGTAAAATGGCTGTTTTCAATTAACAGGGTTGTATACTTTACTGCATTCTTGGGTGCTAAATGAATGGTTTGAAACGTTTTTCAGATCTCAAGCCATCCTTGGTATTATGATACTGGAACATTGCATTGGAATTAATTGACTGAATTTCTTATTTGCAGGTACATGCATACATTATACACCATTTGAAAAAAGACATGCCTGCTGTTTTTGGAAAAGACACTAAAAAGAAGGAATTGATAAAAAATCTTAAGGATATCTATGACCTGATCCAGAGAGAACATCAGATTTCTCCAGGGGATTTCCCTGCTTTGGCAAGGATGCAGGAACAGTTGCAGCATCATGATTTCACCAAATTTCATGCATTAAAACCCAAGCTTTTAGACACTGTTGATAACATGTTAGCTGATGATATTGCCCGTTTGATGCAGATGATTCCACATGAGGAGGCAGTTGAGCATAATGGTCCAGTAGTGAAAGGAGGAGCCTTTGAAAACTACAATGAGAGTCCATTTGGTGTTGGCAGAGGTGAAGGTGTTGATCGTGGCCGTGGTGAGCATGAATGGGTTGTGTCACAAGTAAGGTATGAGGCAGATGATGTTTTCCAGTCGCTGAACCCTGTGGATGGAAAGATAACTGGGGCAGCTGCTAAATCATTCATGGTAAAGTCAAAACTGCCAAACTCTGTGCTGGGAAAAATTTGGAAATTATCTGATGTAGATCGTGATGGTATGCTTGATGCTGATGAGTTTGCTCTTGCACAGCATTTGATTAACATTAAAGTTGAAGGTCATGAAATTCCCAATGAATTACCAGAACATTTAGTTCCTCCATCTAAAAGATGAAAATTCCAAGAAAGTAATGGGCTTCATAAGCCTGATATGTGCTGATTTCTAAGACTTATTCTGGTACATGAGTTTCCATTGTATCATGTTTGTGTGCCAACTTAGGTGAAACCTTTTACCCAAACTAATGATTTGATGTGGTCTGCCTTACCAACATTTGAACTTCAACCATGCTTTGTATAGGGAGGGTAATTTGCTATTAGCCCCATGCACTCTGATGTCAAAATGGCAAAGTCTTCAGCAGCAAATATTTCCCACAATGCAGTTTGATATTTAACCAAATATACCTTGTTTGACAGAGCTCACTGAGCTCTGTCAAACAAGATATAATTGGGTAAATTCATAGTTAAACAAGAGAAAAACAGTGATTGGAGAAAATTCTGTTGCACCACCAGAGTGCTAGGGGTTAGAATGCCAAGAGGAACAAGTTTCCACCCAGGCAAAAACTAAAAGTCTGTAAGAAGATGTAAGTAATAAACACAAGCAAATATTCAGTAAAAGGATGTCTGGAATGAAATTAACTTCGATGTCCACCAGCTAAACTTTTGTTTGCTTGTGTTTCACATGTTTTTTGTCTGGATTCAAAAGTACATGTTTTAGGAGTAATAGGGACTCCACTTGCTGAATGTTTCAGTGGTAATTTACTCTTCACAAACTGTGTACTCTCGAGTGCCCAATAATAGTACAGGGCAAAATAATAGTACAGGGTGGAAAATTTCCTGAAAATTAATAGTAGTACAGGGTTGAATAATAGTATAGGGTGGAAAATTCCAAGATGTGAGCCAACCGCTATGCTCTGAACCGTTTTCAGTCAGATGATGCTCTTGAAGTGGTGAAGGACTAAATTACTTTCGGTTATCAAAATTTTCAAATGGATTTGACTGTAGGCACTCTCCCATAAATTGCACCAAGGCAAAACTTTATAGACTAATTAATTCTGTTTCAGTGATGGTATGAAGCACATCCACTGGGTACTAGGTCTTAAAGTAACTCTAACAGTACTTCAAAATAAAGCCCAAATACAGTAAAACCTGTCTTGAGAGACCACTGTCATGAAAGACCACCTATCTTGAGAGACCACCTATTTTGAGAGACGACAGTGACCTTGTACCATTTGGTTGTTTCACTCTATAGTAGACCTGTCATGAGAGACCACCTGTTTTGAGAGACCACTTTTCCATGGCAAAAAGTGTGGTCTCTCAAGACAGGTTCTACTGTATATGCTTCCAGCTCTCTACCCCTTAACATTTCCATTGCATCCTGCGTTTGCTTGTACATGTACTTTACTAGTTTGTTTTGGTGAACTTCTTGAGACAAGCAGCCGCTCTGCACATTCGATTGCTGAAAATTAATAATCATACAGGATCAAATAAGGATCATACAGGTGGGAATTTTGTTCGAAAAAGAATAATCATGCATGTATGATTATTAGGCACTCAAGAGTACACATATATACAGTATAAACTGCTGATACACAGAAATTTAATCCATTACCTAACGAATTGGCCGCAACCTCCCGCGTAATTAAAAATTAAGCAGTTGAAAAAAGTATATTTTAAAAAAAATTCAGCAAAACCATGTCACGTGACCCCTCATTGGAACGAGCTCATTCAAATGAGGGTCAAATGATATGGTTTTGTTGATTTTTTTTTTTTCAATTTAAAAAAAAACAAAAATTAAAATAATAAATATAATAAATTTTGATATCACCTGCGTTGGGTAAAGGGTCAGATTGTAATACAGTATGTGGAGAGAAGGTTATTGTTGAAATATTCCTCAAGTAGATTTTGTAATCAACAGTTATGACATTGTTGGGCCGGGTTATCAAAAAAAAACGCCTTTGTAGCCAGTATCAAGTTTTGTACCATTAGTGATACCACTGGAAGAAGCTTAAAGCCAGAATATGGTCCCTCTAAGACTTTGCTACACTCAAGCCTACCAGGGTTCATCCAAGCCTTGGAAGGTCTGATTGGAGCAGAGTCTTGGAGGGACTAATAATAACAGTGAGTAAAGTAATGTGATCTTTAATAAGTTGAGAAATCTGACAGTTATTTGCCACACCTCAGTGGTTCTCTCTGGGCACTCTGGCTTCCTCCACCCATAGAACCAAGCCAGAAAATAAGCAATCTGTCTTTTGCAGAATGAGGTCCCTAGAGGGTGAATTTGCTGATGCTCTCTCATACAGTAGGCCAATTTATCCTCTGGGTACCCTCTTTCTGTTTACATTTGAGACCTTGATTCAGATTGAGGTTCATGGAGAGTAAATTTAGTGATGCTACCCTGTTGGGCAGGGTCGAATTACCAAATTCACCCTTTGGGGACCTTATTTTGGAGATGGCAGTCTGCTCATTTTCTGGCTTCCACAAAAATGTCCAACACGTTAAAACCCCAGCTGTTTGAAAGAGATGTTAAATTAAATAAATTAATAACACAGTGATGGGAACAGAGAATTTTATTTTGACTCTACCCTGACTGGTTATGATCTGTAAGATATTCTGTGTCTGCTTTCTTCCCTGCAACTCTGTAGAATTTCACCTGTCCAAAAAGACAAAATACAAATCCTGAATTTGAGATGCTATTTTCAACTTGTGAGGGTGATAACAGGATAAAACCCAAGAAGAAATTTCGGAACGAGCAGCATTAAGTTTCCATTTTATTCAATATCACTTAATATTAATATTCAGTATCTGACACAGAAATTTGTTAAATTATATACTTAACGTTTTATACTCTTCAAACAAGTTGAAGTTTACAAAGTTGGTGTGAACCACCCACCACCATGCTGTCAGTTGTTTTTTTACCATCTTCTAGACCTAACAAGCATGTATCAAGACAGCACAAGGAGTAGAGAAAAAAAAACCAGTACGGATTAGAAAGGGGAAAAAATCAGGCCACCTTCCTGCAACCCTTCAAATCTAATGGCATGTGGTAAAGTTTTGGCCACAAGTTAATTAGCCTTTTGTGAAGCCCACTTAATTGGATTTGTTTTAATTGAATAACCCTGTTAATTGAATATAACATTCAAACGAGACCCCATGTACTATATCATCTGTACAAATTTGACCTATTAATAAATCTTGTAAAATGTCGAGAAATTAGTATTACCCTGGCAATCATTGAATTTCCCTTGTTCAAAGACCTATTTGTTTGAACTCAGTACATCCAACACAGGCATTCAATTATTCTATCTTGTTTGACAAAGCCCCATGAGCCCTGTCAAACAAGATATAATAGAATAAATCTTCATTTATCTCTGAAATGAAGAAATACAAGAGGAAAGTGATCAAATCATTTGTTAATAGATTATTCCGGCTAATTCACTTGCAAAGTGTCTATTCAATTTAACCTTTACCTAACGAATCTGCCACATCCGCCCACATAATTTACAAATTAACCCTTTACCCAATGCAGACGATTTCAAAATTTATTATTTTGAATATCATTTTTTAAATTTAAAAAAAAAAATTTCGACAAAACCATATCATGTGACCCCTCTTTGGAACGAGCTCGATGAGCTCGTTCCAAAGTGTGGTCACATGATATGGTTTTGTTGAAATTTTTTGAAAAATAATATTTTTTCAGCAGCTGTATTTGCATATTACATGGGCGAATGCGGGCGATTCGTTGGGTAAAGGGTTAAGCAGTTAAGAAAACCCAATTTTTCCAAGAATTTCACTATCAAGTGACCCCCTCATTCTCATTGGAATGAGCTAATTTGACTCATTCCATTGAGGGGTCACATGATATGGTTTTGACATTTTTAGCTGCGACTAGAAGCTCTATAAGTGGCAATGTCGGTCCGTCGGTCTGTCTGTCTGTCGGTCCGTCAGTCTGTCTATGACCAACGAGTTTCAAAACTCAATAACTTTTGAAATACTTGACGGAATGACTTTATATTTGGCATGTAAGTGTATCTTATTGATGTCTAGCCACAGTTCAATGCATGTGTTGTTCCAAATATTTTTCTTGGAGTTATGGCCCTTGATGGACTTAGAATTTTGTGAGATTGCACCACCTGTCGCAGCTACGGCGTCGATGTCGCGATTTTTTGAAAATATTTTGCAAAAAAAAAAAATAACTCAAATAATAAATTTTGATATCCTACATGTTGGGTAAAGGGTTAACAGGGTTCCACTGTATATAACACTTTAAAATTCTTGATGAGGTATTCATTTTACTGTATTTTATAATTTTTATTTATGAAATTTCAACCCACTTGTGTACACTATGGCTGCCATGGACTGGTCACTTTCCACTGGTGGGCAATATTTCCATGGATGCAATAATATGAGATTCCAAACACTAATTATAGGAATAATATTAAAAATTTAATTAATGAAGCACCGGGTACAACCCGGTGCTTCATTAATTACAATTTTGCTGCTGCTGATTTTTATTCCTCCAAGAGGTTCTCAGGGCCATTATATTTTCACCATGTCCATCCGTTAACTTTTGGTTTCCATCATATAACTAAACTAAACAAGCCAAGACCAATACCGGGACTGAACCTGCGTCGCTGCATGCAACAGATCTGAAAATTAGATACACGATCATTCCCTTTCATAGAAATCAAGAAATCTTTGACGGAAGAAGTGTTTCGGACAGACTTACGGACAGAGTTGAGCGGTTACTAAACCTGCTCTGCCGCTGGCGACACAGGTAAAAACCACTTATTTGATCAAATCATAATTTTAGGAGTTACTTGTGGATGACTAGACAATACTTCTTTTTGATTTTGGTCCAGCTAGCCAGTTCAATATGGCCACCATGGCTGCCATATTGAATTTGGTTTTCGTCCAATAACTAATGAATGCCGACTCAAATCATTTTTATTTTTTAATTATGCATAATGCATTGTTGGTGTCTACAAAAAGCTTCCTTTTGATTCCGGACCAGTCAGCTGGACCAAGATGGCCAACAGTGGCCAATTCATTGTGGTGGCCATCTTTAATTTGGTTTCCACCTAATAACTAATGAATACTGACTCAGATCAATTTCATTTTTTGGTTATGCGTTATTGGTGTCTAGAAAAAGCTTCCTTTAGATTTTGGATCAGCTAGCAAATTCAACCAATTCAATGTGGCCTCCATGGTGGCCATACTGAATTTTGTTTCCGAGCAATAACTAATGAATGCTGACTCGAAACATTTTTATTTTTTGAATTATGCATTGTTGCTGTCTAGAGGAAGCTTTCTTTCAATGTTGGACAAACCAGCTGAACCAAGATGGCTGACAGATGGCTTCATGATGGCTTCTATGGCTGCCATCTTGAGTTTGGTTTCTGTTCAGTATCTAATGATTACTGACTCAAATCAGTTACATTTTTTAGTTATGCGTTATTGGTGTCTAGAATAAGCTTCCTTTCGTTTTTAGATCTATAACTAATTCAATATGGCCTCCATGGTGGCCATCTTTAATTTGGTTTCCATCCAATAACTTATGAATGCTGATTCCAATCAATTTAACATTTTTGTGATGCATTGTTGGTGTCTAGAGGAAGTTTCCTTTTGATTTTGGTTGTGACCCCGAGAGACTTACCTACCCTTTTTATGACACAGTTCGGGGCATATGCCACACTTTGTGTTGCTCTTGTTATTATCTATTGAATGCATACGTCGTTGTTGCTCGGTGGCTCTCTTCGGGTACTCCGGCTGCCTCCACCCGTAAAACTGTCACCGACATGATATGACCCTGGCTGTTAATGTGTTATTAAACCCTAATAAAAAAAACCCAAAAAACAAGAACGCATGCGTGAGCATCACTGCTCACCCGTGGATTACAACCAGTCCATGACAGCTGTACTGCAAATGTATCATGATCACAGTATAATGTAAGGTGTTACGTTTTGTGTTTTACAGTTATTGTGTGGTAGAAATTCTCCATGATCTTGTTATTGAATAAGACAGAACACAAGTAAGGTGGAGTATGGTGGACTGGAATAAATGACTTGAGGTTGAGTTTTTCCTTTATTTCTTCAGTGCCATACCCTTTTTTTTTCCCTCATATAACAGAATCGGACCATTTATTTTTTTTTCACCTAAATTTTCTTAAATGCTCAGTGGGTTATACAGACATTCATTTTTGGAGTGAAGATTTGGTTCATTGTTGTGGCTACAATTAACCTTTATATCTTAATGAAAAACAATTTTTTTTCTTTGCAAATTTAGCATCTTTTATCACTATGGTGACTCCTTGAACAATAGTTCCAGAGGAAATAATCTCTATTTTGCTCACAAGATGTTCGTATGCTCAAACCTAAATTTCTTGAACTTGGACAAGAGTTTCTGAACAATTTCCTTCTCTTTTGTGTAAATAAAATGAAATTGATTTTAAGTTGGAAAATAAATATGACATTTAGAGAATGTACAGATTATAATAGCAAATGCGGCATTTTGTAAATTGCATGTTAGAAGAAATTAAGGAAGCCATGTATATATATCCAGAAATTAATGAAGATCTAATTTAATATAACATAATTTGTCAGCTTGTCTTCAAACACATAAATACAAAATTTTTCTAACAGTAACAAAAATAAGTTGGTTTAGAACCTGTTTTATGTTTACTGAATCAGATTAAAAAAAAGCACTAATTTGCTGAGAAATTTACTGGATTCAACTGGTTGAGCGCTGAAACCCTATACATGTATGTGGGCTCAACTGATGGCTTATTCTGTGGAGGTGTTTTGTATCCTATTAGATGTAAAAGTGTTTAATGTCAGTATAAATATACCTGGTCATAATTCATTGGAAAGTGCCAAATTGTAACAAAAAAAATATCCAGAATATTAAACCCTGACTATCAAAAGTAATATAGCACTCTATCAAAGTATGATTCCTACAAATCATCCCTTGAGCCCTTGAGTGCAACAAGGTTAAATCTCCAGTGCTAAACCATTTGATGTGCACAAGCCAGAAAATAAGCAATCTGTCATTTGCAAAATGAGGTTCCCAGAGGGTGAATTTGCTACTGCTATCCCATACAGTGGGCCTATTTATTCTCTGGGTACCTCTTTCTGTTCAGGTTTAACTGGTAGAGTGCTGGAAGCCCTGTTTTGGGCTTTACTAAAAGTGACAGGCAATAACTGTCTGTAGCTACATTTTGCCTGAGGAAGCCTTTATTGTCCCTGATATGAATCAGATTTTTTATACAATACCTTGCTCTATTACATTTAATTGGATAGTGCCTATAAGGCACTATCCAATTAAATGTAATAGAGCAGTATATGATGAGCTTTGATTTGTTGTCAAAAAAAACTCAGCACTTTACCAGTTAAGGCCCTGATTCAGACTGAGGTTCACAGAGGGTAAATTTAGTGATGCTACCCTGCTGTGCAGGGAGCATCACCAAATTCACTCTCTTGCGACCTCATTTTACAGATGACAGTCTGCTTATTTTCTGGCTTGGCAGTGCATCTGCAATACTAAAGTAGTGCAGATGGCACTTTGTTCCACTCAAGATACAACAGTACCACTCCACTGGATGCGTAAAAAGGGAGAAAATGTGACAAGGGAAACACAACATAGATTTGATGAAGGCCCTGATTCAGAGTGAGGTTCATAGAGGGTAAATTTAGTGATGCTACCCTGCTGTGCAGGGTAGCATCACCAAATTCACTCTCTTGAGACCTCATTTTACAGATGACAGTCTGCTTATTTTCTGACTTGGCAGTGCATCTGCACTACTAAAGTAGTGCAGATGGCACCTTGTTCCACTCAAGATACAACAGTACCACCCCACTGGATGCGTAAAAAAGGAGAAAATGTGACAAGGGAAACACGACATAGATTTGATGAAGGGCCTGATTCAGAGTGAGGTTCACAGAGGGTAAATTTAGTGATGCTACCCTGCTGTGCAGGGTAGCATCACCAAATTCACTCTCTTGAGACCTCATTTTACAGATGACAGTCTGCTTATTTTCCGGGTTGGCAGTGCATCCGCAATACTAAAGTAGTGCAGATGGCACTTTGTTCCACTCAAGATACAACAGTACCACTCCACTGGATGCGTAAAAAAGGGAGAAAATGTGACAAGGGAAACACAACATAGATTTGATGAACTTTATTCATTTGTTACGCTAATTAATCTACTCAATATGCTTATTTACTGATCCCATTGAATGATGAAAGGGAACTTTGGCTGAACCCAGTAGAGACACAGAATATTTGTAGTGAGCAGTGTCATACAAACTATTGCAGATTTCTTTCCATGTTTAGGCCTGAAGTGTTATTTACTATATGCTGTTAACACATAGGAAAACTGAACCCAAACTTGTTTTTATACGCCCGTTTTGAAAAAAACGGGTCGTATTATGGTATACCGCTGTCCGTCTGTCCGGTCACACGTCGTACAATAACTCAAGAACGCTTTGAGAGATTTTCGTGATTTTTGGGTAGGTGGTGTATATCGATGGAGGGAAGCTCCCTTTCGTTTAGTGTCGCCGTTCGATTAGTCATTCCAGAGTTATGGGACTTTATTACTTAGAAAATTGTTGATTTTTTACACGTCGTACGATAACTCGAGAACGCTTCGAGAAATTTTCACGATTTTTTGGTAGGTGGTTTATGTTGATGGAAGGAAGCTCCCTTTCGGTTGGTGTCGCTGTTTGATTAGTCATTCCAGAGTTATGGAACTTTATTACTTAGAAAATCGTTGATTTTTTCTTGAAGTTATGATCTCTATACACATAAGATATATATATGAAATTCAAATAATTTTATTTCCAAATTATTGAACACAGTATGTTGTTGGTTATGATTATTGTACAAGAATATAAAAAAAAACTGACAAGTGCACATGTATACTCATATTGTGTGCTTCCCTCTTGTAATTAATAACGGGCGTATCATGTGCTCATGGCGCAGCTGTTTATTTTCCTGAAACCATACCGATACTGAATCTGAAAAATCAAAACCAACCAGTTACATGTATGTATATTAGTGAATGATACTTGCAAACAAATTTCTCGAAAAAAGTAGAAACTCATAAAAAGTAAATTTTCTGCGTGTGTGAAACATAAGAGGTTTATACAACCAGAAAATAAGCAGATTGTCATCTGCAAAATGAGGTCCCCAGAGGGTTGATTTAGTGATGCTACCATGCATACCAGGGTAGCATCACTATATTTACCCTCTGTGAACCTCAATCTGAATCAGGGTCTCAAAACTAAACAGAAAGATGTACCCAAAGGATAAATTGGTCCACTGTATGGGATAGCATCATCCAATTCACCCTCTGGGGACCTCATTCTGCAAATGTCAGACTGCTTATTTTCAAGCCTGGGTTTATGCCAAGCCACTGGTATGTTGCCTTGGAAATGATGTAGTACTTTAACCCTTTACCCAACATAATGGCCAAAACTGGCAGGTTATTCACAAAAACCAGCTTTCAATATTCATTATTTTTTTCATATTTTGCCTCAAAAACTTAGCTTATGATCCCTCATTGAAACAAGCTTGTTGAGCTCATCCCAATGAGGGACCATAAGCTATGTTTTTGACACAAAAAATGAAAAAAATTAGTTATTCAATAATTTTGTTTGCAATTGTCGTCTGCTTTTCATGTTAGGTGAAGGGTTAAGTGTTGAACCTTTCCACCCTTGACAGCTTGGCCGCTGTGGGCTGGTCATTTTCCTCAGGTGGGCAATATTTCCAAAGACACGATAATATTAGATTCCAAACACTAATTATAGGAATAATCAGCAAATATTTAATTAATGTTTTTTTTTATTACCTGGTAAACACATGACTGGACATCCGTCACTGCCCATGCATGGATTATGACCAGTCCATGGTGGCTGTACTGTACCTAAAGCACACGATATCAAAATTGTTTATTTTAATTATTTTTTAGTTGAAATTTTTTTTAACCCTTCAGCCAACGAATTGGCCGCGTCCACCCCACGAACTATGCAACTTCAGCAGTTGAAAAAATATTTTTCAAAAAGTTTCAACAAAACCATATCATGTGACCCCTTGTTGGAATGAGCTCATTCCAACGAGGGGTCACATGATATGGTTTTGTTGAGATTTTTTGAAAAATTTGAAAATACCAGTAATGATATTTAAAATAATTTTGATATCATCTGCATTAGGTAAAGGGTTAAATCCTAAAAAAAAAACATGTAAAGTTAGCCCTCATTGGAACGAGCTCAATGAGTAATATGGTCTTGTTGAAATTTTAAAAAATTTGGGTTTTTTTTTCCAACTGCTCGATTTGTAAATTACATGGGCAGATGCAACTGATTCATCAAATGAATGTTTAACTCTATATTTTGAAATGTTGACACTCCACAGTTAGCTTTAGTATGTAACAAGTCATCCTATATTTAATTTGTGGAGATGATTAAAGTAAAAAGTACCTAAAGGTTATTTAGTAGTTATCTGAACTTCTGAAGCTCCTGATATGATGCATAAAACTGTTAAAATTCATTGATTTGGGTAAAAATGAATTTGGAAAATAAATTGAGAGCATGACTGTGCATTAAATTTTGTAAAAGAATATTGTTTATCAATCCAGTGTGATAAAATGCTCCTGTTTACGGAAAGAACACACCCATTCCTTTGATTACAGGTGCTCATCAAAAACTAGCGAATTGAAATCTGATAATCCGATAACATTTTTATATCGATTATGAACAGAATCGATAAAAACTGTTATCAAATATCATTTTTGCTTTGGACTTACCAGTTTGTGCATAGCCCATGTGGTGAGGTTATACCATGCTGCCTCCTTGCAATGAGTACATTAGTTTTTCAACATTTTAATATATATTTGGCAAAACTTCTGTGGGGAAAAATATGCTTCATTTGTGTGAAAAGATGAGGCATTAATACCGTTTGTACTAAAGTCATATCAGGAGCTCTGGCAATCCACTGTACATGAACTGTTTGTTACACAATGTTGGAATGGTTATTTGGGGCTTTTTCCAACTTTCAACCAGCCACATTTCGTCCATAAAAGTAATTTTCTTCGTGCGATGGATGGATGAAATGAAGCAGTGCTTATTTACAGTGGTAAACAAGCACTGTTTTACTGGTAAAATAGGACCCAGTCACCAGGGCTTGGGGTGCAAGTCCTTTAAAATGGGCAACATGTGTATAAACAATTCACTGAACTTGACTTTATCTCCATGATGTGGTCACGATTAGTCATTGTGCAGAAATATGTGACCTTAAACACCAATAAATAAATAAATTGATAAGGCTGTACCTATATGCTTATCACAATTCAATCTGCATGATACAATATTTATCTTGATACAACTATTATATTAAATACTTTGAACTACATGTATTCATTTCCAGTAGCTTCCTTTTTTTACAAATTTTTTAATGCATGATTTAAACAACATGAAACTTCTCATTGCGATAACTATTTGCATTCAGTAATTTAGCCCCATGAATCCTCATTTCATGGAATGGTATCGCCTTTGTGTACTCTTACAGTGAGATGAATCAGTCCAATATCACAATACAGGGAGGATAAAATAATAATTGCAGTCAGCAGCCAGTTGGCTGCAGACTGCAATTATTATTTTATCATCAATGCCCCATGTATAGACCTCTTACAATAAGACAAAAATGGGACGGAATTATGCCTTGGAATGAAAAATTGGTCTTGCAGGTTCAAAGTGTTAAGGTTTTGATTTTGTGACCCATTTTCCAGTGCTTTTGTCCTCTCAGAAAATATGTTAAAACCATTTAGTCCTTTATATCTTGTTTTACATAACTCTGTGAGCTTTGTCAAACAAGATATAATATAGATTAATCAAATAATTATTTGGCAATTCAGAGGGAATTCACCAACTTTTGGTTAACCCTTTACCCATCGCAAACGATATCAAAATTTATTATTATACACCCCGCTTCGAAGAAGTGGGGGCTATATAGGAATCGCCCTGTACGTCCGTACATCTGTACGTCCGTCCATCCGTCCGTCCGTCCGTCCGTACGTACGTGCGCAACTCCTCCTACATTTATCAATCAATTTGGACAAAACTTTTCAGACATCATCACTACTAAGTGAACATGCGCATATTCCAAGATTTTTGATCTGCGACAATTTTAACCAGGTTTTCTCCCTTTGACTTAGATTTATTGTGTCTTTCCATCCGAACAAATTCTTGTGTACGCAACTCCTCCTACATTAATGAACCGATTTTGATGAAACCTTTCAAACATCATCTCTACTAAGTGAACATGTGCATATTCCAAACTTTTTAATCTGCGACAATTTTAACCAGGTTATCTCTCTTGAACTTTGATTTAATATGGGTTTCTACATGAAATTCTTGTGTGCGCAACTCCTCCTACATTTATCAATCAATTTGGCCAAAACTTTTCAGACATCATCACTACTAAGTGAACATGCGCATATTCCAAGATTTTTGATCTGCGACAATTTTAACCAGGTTATCTCCCTTTGACTTAGATTTATTATGTCTTTCCGTTCGAACAAATTCTTGTGTGCGCAACTCCTCCTACATTAATGAACCGATTTTGATGAAACCTTTCAAACATCATCTCTACTAAGTGAACATGTGCATATTCCAAACTTTTTGATCTGCGACAATTTTAACCAGGTTATCTCTCTTGAACTTTGATTTAATATGGGTTTCTGCATGAAATTCTTGTGTGCGCAACTCCTCCTACATTTATCAATCAATTTGGACGAAAGTTTACAGACATCATCACTACTAAGTGAACATGCGCATATTCCAAAATTTTTGAGCTGTGGAAATTTTAACTAGGTTATCTCCCTTTAACTTAGATTTATTATGGGTTTCTACATGAAATTCTTGTGCGTGCAACTCCTCCTACATTTATCAATCAATTTGGACAAAACTTTTCAGACATCATCACTACTAAGTGAACATGCGCATATTCCAAGATTTTTGATCTGCGACAATTTTAACCAGGTTATCTCCCTTTGACTTAGATTTATTATGTCTTTCCGTTCGAACAAATTCTTGTGTGCGCAACTCCTCCTACATTAATGAACCGATTTTGATGAAACCTTTCAAACATCATCTCTACTAAGTGAACATGTGCATATTCCAAACTTTTTGATCTGCGACAATTTTAACCAGGTTATCTCTCTTGAACTTTGATTTAATATGGGTTTCTGCATGAAATTCTTGTGTGCGCAACTCCTCCTACATTTATCAATCAATTTGGACAAAAGTTTACAGACATCATCACTACTAAGTAAACATGCGCATATTCCAAAATTTTTGAGCTGTGGCAATTTTAACTAGGTTATCTCCCTTTAACTTAGATTTATTATGGGTTTCTACATGAAATTCTTGTGCGTGCAACTCCTCCTACATTTATCAATCAATTTTGACGAAACCTTTCAAATATTATCACAACTAAGTGAGCATACGCATATTCCCAAATTTTTGATCTGCGACAATTTTAACCAGGTTATCTCCCTTTAACTTGGATTTATTATGGGTTTTCAAATGGGATTCTTGTGTGTGCAACTCCTCCTACATTAATGAACCGATTTTGAATACATGTTGCACATTGTAAATGTGTTTTTCCAAATGTAAACCATATATGTGTGGGCTCTTTAAGTATTCAGTGCTGTTCTGTGGAAGGCCACATGCAAATACAAATTTCAACAACAAAAAATGATCTTTATGTATACATTTCCTTATGGCCTTCGCCTACATGATCAGAAGTGCATTCCTCTAAAAACCCAAAGCGGGGGTATTAATCACCTTCAGTGATAGTTCTAGTTTTAAATATAATTTTTTAAAATTTTTCAAAAAATTTCAACAAAACCATATCATGTGACCCCTCATTGGAACGAGCTCGTTCCAATGATGGGTCACATGATATCGTTTTGTTGAAATATTTTGAAAAATTTAATTTTTTCAACTACTCAATTTGCATATTACGCGGGCGGATGTGGGCGATTCATTAAGTAAAGGGTTAACTGACTAATTCTGTTAATAACATATTTATCACTGTTAATGTTGATGTGCAAAAACAGGTTTTCAAAAAGCAAGAAGTTGTTTTGCGTTATGATATTTATATTTATTGTATCGCGATACCAAGTGAACAACATATTGAATTGTGAGGAGAATATCACGGGTCAATCTTATCACTATTAATCGTTGCAGCCTAAGTCCTGGCCTTTTAGCCCCATGATGTGAATTTTTCGGTTGTTGTTTTAATTATCTTACGACTCATTTGAATTGGTACTTTCAAACAAGCCTGGAAATAAGCAGGCTGTCATTCTGCAGAATGAGGTCCTCAGAGGGTGAATTTGGTGACGATACCCTGTGTAACCCAGCACAGTTGGGGAGCATCACTTAATTTACCCTCTCTGAGCCTCAGTCTGAATCAAGGTGTCAAGTCTAAACAAAATGGATCTATTGGTTTCCTGTATGGGATAGCATCAGCAAATTCATCCTCTTGTGACCTCATTCTGCAGATGACAGTCTGCTTATTTCCAAGCTTGGTACTGTCGTACTGGTTTTGTGTATCAGTAGAGTTGTCATGTTTATGATATAAGAAGCTTGCTTCCAATAAATCAACATATGTAGAAGGAAATATAACAGAGCTTCCCATCTATTTTAAATCAACAAGTATCAGTATTGGGAATTAGGATGATAGACATTTAATTCATAGCAACATATATGTTCATTGATTATCAAATTGTGTTTATCCAATGATTGATGTATTGGCTTCTGGAACGAAAGATTCTACAAGTATTTTTTCAGGATTACAACTTACATGTACTATGTCCTCTCAGAAAAGACCTGCTTGCTTCAAACTAACCCTTTATCAAAAGTTCCTGTTACAAGAAGCCATCTCTATTCACAAAAATCGTAATTCAAAATTTATTGTTTTTAAATTTTTGTCGCAAAAACATAGCTTTGATCCCTCATTGGAATGAGCATGTGCTCATTCCAATGAGAGATCTTAAGCAAAATCCAAGCTAAGAAATGAAATATTATCAAGCTAAGAAATGAAATATTTTTTGTTGTGCATGAAAGTTTATTTTCAATTTTCATGTGTTGACTGCTGTTCATGTTCATGTGAGCTTAACCCTTTGAACCGCAGAGGCCACTTTTCGGGCCCAGTAACATGATACTTCATAATTTCATTAAGTAGGTTGAGTTTTGAGTGAAGGTGTGGTGTTGACCAATCAATATTTTCAACGTGCAGCCCCAGGGCTGCACGTTGAAAATATTAATTGGTCTACCCCCAGATAAAGAATATGGACTCTTCCCATTGCTGCCATTGAACTGATATGGAAGATGCCACTGGGGTTCAAAGGGTTAAAAATGGTACCACCATACCAAGTTATTGGAACAGTTTACTGTTTTGAAACATGGTAGTGCTTCTAAAATTGTATTAGAAGGTGAATGAATTGATTTGAGTTTGGGACTTTCAAATGAGTTTTTTGTTAGTATGTTTTTGATGAGACAAGATGAGTACATGTATGTGGTGCATGCATTACCAGTAAAACCACTGGTATAGCATTTCCAATCAGGGCAAATATTCGGTTTTGTGAAAAAATTAGCACAAGCCAAGTTTCAACCAGAGTTGGAGTTTTTGTCTTGGTTGAGGCTCTATGCTGTAGTGTTTTATTGTAATCTGCATTCTGCATACAGCACAGTTTGTCATGCTGCAAAGAAAATTGTCATTTTGTGATTTGCTGAGATACCAACAGCTGTGCTTGGTTTTCTCCCGGGGGTAAAAAAATCACACGATGTTCTATGTCGTCAAGAGAGATAAAACCGACTTGAAAATTGAACAGAGAAGATGATTACGTCGAAAAATAAAGTTACAGTACGTAGAGAGTGGATTGTAACTAAATCACCTGCAGAGTGGAGTTATCACCCAAACTATAACTTTCAAATTTTGTACATATCGACAAAAAACACAAGCAATGTTTCAGCCAATGGACCTCCGGGTTTAACCCGGAGGTCCATTGGCTGAAACTTTGCTGGTGCTGGTTATGCTTTGCGACAAATATTCAATTATTCCTCAGGTGGAATCTCCACTCTGCAGGTGATTTAGTGATAATACACTCTCCACGTACTGTTCAAGCGGTTTGAAACGTACAAAATCAATTCCACATGAAGAAAATTGCAAACCATACACCTTGAAATTAGTGCTCGCTGCCACAAAAAATAATTATAACTCTACAGTTGAAACGTTTTGTGAATATTTGAGTCAAAAAGACAGACACCAAACTTCCAAACCATACAGCTTGAAATTAGTGCTAGCTGCCCCAAAGAATAATTATAACGATACTGTTGAAACTTTGTGTGAATATTTGTACCCCGAAAAACTTTTTTCTGGGTCTAATTAAAATAGCCGGTGTCCGTCCATCTGCATGTGCATCTGTCCCACTTTGGTTTCGTGATGATAACTTCAGTTACAGTTGGCCAAATTAAATGAAATTTGGTATGTTGGTGTATCAGTATAAAATACAGGTCAAGTTCGAATCGGGGTGCGGTCCAACAATTTTTGCCCCTTTTTCTACTTCAATTTTTTTTTTTTTGTTTCCCGATGATAACCTCAGTTATAGTTGGCCAAATCAAAAGAAATTTGGTATGCAGATGTATCAACGTAGAACACAGGTCAAGTGTGAATCGGGGTGGGGTCCAATATTTTTTCCCCCCAGTTTTGCCCCGTTTTCTACTTCAAAAATTCATTTTTTTTGTTTCCTGATGATAACTTCAGTTACATTTGGCCAAATCAGATGAAATTTAGTATGTAGGTGTATCAACATAAAATACCGGTCAAGTTTGAATTAGGGTTTGGTCTGACAATTTTTACCAGAGTTATGCCCCTTTTTCAACTCTCCCATAAATTCTAATAAGTCAAATCAGTAGAAGAGAAAATTCCAATTCAAAGATAACATGAAGCACACCCACTCGATATGGAACCCTCATGTTGAGGTATCTGCACTTCAGACTGGTGCCCACATATGGGCATTCAGCACTCTACCAGTTAAAAAAAATTTTGAACTAAACATTATAATATATATATTATTATAATTTTTTTGCCTCAGAAATAGAGCTTATGACCCCCTCATTGGAACTTGTGCAATAAACTTATGCCTATGAAGTGGTGGAATAGGGCCCTGTGAATCTGAAATTTGATATCAAATTGAATTGGGCAACGTATTTGCAAATTAATTCTTTCTTTTTTTTTTGATCAAGGGGATTGAATAATAAGGTTTGGAACTTCCTGTTATGTATTGTCAGGAATATTATATATCGTCCCTTAAGTGTAACAAGGCACCATCTACAACGCTTTGATGAAAAAGTCCATTCAGTTACTAGGTGTAAAATTAGATTAAATGTGTCGAAATTATACTTATTTTAGTGGTAAAAGAAATTCTGTCCTGGGCAGGAATATCCGCCAGCAGCATGTAAGGAGTTAAACACCAATAAATAAATAATATAATACCTCAAGCTCCATCAGTGAGACACTGAAGACCTGAAAGTGTGAAGCTTTACTTGAGATTGCAATTTTTTCATGTGAGATAAGCATGTCGTTGGATCATGCCAACATATTCCGACTACTAGGGAAGAAAACAAATTCCTATCAGGGTCAAGCAGTTCTTATATTGGCCAGGCTTGGCCAGTCTGAAATCGGTGTCTGGAGAGGCCCAATCTTAAAAACGCATTCAGCCTATTGATGATACATCTGAAAATAAACATTTGTCTGGTGCAAAAATCCTTAAAAATCCTTGAATCAAATATTCTCATACATTTTGGGATAACACTGACAAAAACTTGGTAATGAAAGTCCTAAAAATTTCCTCTAGAATTTTTAGCAATTACACATTAGTCAAACTAATTTCTCTCTGTATTTGCCCCAACCGGTGTTTGGGTCAGCTTACTGCTGCACAGGGTATTTGACTGGACATGACATTCTTGGCCCATGCAACTCCTTTACAAGGAGGGCAGCTAGAAATTCAATGATAAGATGGCCATTACCTACACATGATTAAGAGGATCAGTAATAATCAACCTGACTGCTCATTGGGTCTATAGGATTAACCCTTTACCCATGGGATGCAGACAATATCAAAATTTATTATTTTAAATATCACTTTTTCAAAAAAATTCAACAAAACCATATCATGTGACCCCTCGTTGCAACGAGCTTGATGAGCCTGTTGCAACGAGGCATCACATGATATGGTTTTGTTGAAATTTTTTGAAAAATAATATTTTTTCAACTGCTGAATTTGCATATTACATGGACAGATGCGGCCGATTCATTGGGTAAAGGGTTAAATTAGATTTTAACTCTTTACCCAGCCTAATGGCCAAATCTAGCCAGCACTATTATCAAAAATCACCAATCAATTTTCATTATTTTTCATTTTTTTGTCTTGAAAACATTCCTTATGACCCCCTCATTTGAACAAGCTTGATGAGCTCACTCCAATGAGATGTCATAAGCTATGCTTTTTGATGCAACAGATGGAGAAAAAAAATTAGTTATTCAAGAATTTTGTTTGCAAATGTCTTCCTTTCGTGTTACGTAAAGGTGAAGTTAACCTCCCTAGAAATAGAGAACACACTTTTTATACCATCCCCTAACTTATGGTTGAAAGAGTTACTAACAATTATTTAATGGTGCCTAGTCAGAAGAAAGGAAATGTACGAAAAATCTTTCTTTCTCAAACCAGACTTAATTTGCAATAATACCATAAATAGCTCACGTTAATAGTTCCTATCATTTTTTTGGCATCCACAAAAAAGGCATTGAAATGAGAGTAAATAAATATATGAATGGAAGGATTACTCCCCTGATATTAAAAAAATGTTTGAAAGTTATAGAGTTTTATGTTTATTTAACATCATTTTATTTAACCCTTTACCTAAGCTGAAAGGCAGATGGCTCTGGTAAACAAAATTCTTAATTATTTTTTTGCATCAAAGACGTAGCTTATGCCCCTCATTGGAATGAGCTCCATGAGCTTATTCCAAAGAGCGGTCATTAGCTATGTTTAGGAGACAAAAAAATGAAAATTGAAAGGTGATTTTTGTGAATGGCACTGATCGGGTTTAGCTGTAACACTGAGTAAAGGGTTAAAAGTGTGTATTACTGACTTTGAATCATTTTCCGTGTTTCATCCATTGCATGCTACATGAGGTTAAAAAAATATGTTTTGATTCTCAGGCAATCCTTCACTGAAATTGAATACCCCGATTAGACATTCTTATTACCTTGGGGTGTCTTCAAATAATGCAACAAAATCAGGAGACTCAAAACCTTTTACCATTTTTGGTTGATGTATGCTACTGAAATCTGAAGAGCATAAGTAAATATGCAAAACAGCTTTATTTTCAAAATCAAATCAATTTATTTGTATAATTAAACACTTTCTAAATGTTGTGTATGTTACCTTTCAATCTATGGTCACTAAACGCAAGAAAAAAATAAAACCTTCCCTCCCTCTTTGATTTAAAAAAAAAAAATTGCCTGAGAATCAGTTTATTTATTTTGTGTGGCCTAATGGTGATTATTGTTTTAATTTTTAGGATGAGCATGAATGTATGCTTTTTTAATATATATTTCTTTTTTCTAATAAGAATTATTTAATGACTACTAGTCAGAGTTATAAATAAGATCAATCCATCGCATATCCGACAGTTGCAATACCATAAATACCTCACCTTATGTTTCCGTCATTTTTTTTTGCATCCATAAAAAGAAAGAAAAGGTGTTGAAATGAGAAAAGGTAAATGTCACACGAATAGAAGAATTATTTCTGATATTTAAAAAAATGTTTAAAAGTGCATGTTTTATGTTTATTTAATAACATATTATTTAACAATGTATATTATATTAAATATTCATTTTGTTTGTTTCGTCTTCTGCATAATGATAATAATTTTTTTAATTTCCAGAACAAAGCATGAATGAGGGTTTTTAAATTTAAATTTCTTATTTCACTATTGTAGTTAGTCCTGTGTACATTTATATATAGTCTTTATGCTAGTCTTTCTAAGTGACCCCTTCACCTAACATGACAACGGATAAAAAAAAGAGAAAAAAAAGCGGCTAGTGCTGTTCACAAAAGTCACAATTTAAATTTTAGTATTTTCTCAGTTTTTCCTTCAATCCCGCATCTTATGACAACTGGTTGGAATTAGCACTTAGACCTCATTCTAATGAGTTGCCATAAGTTAGGTTTTGGGTGCAAAAACTTGGAAATTTTTAGTTGTTAACCCTCTGGAGTTTGTTGTCAAAGTACCAAAGTTTTCCGCAGCAAACTTTTAACACATTGCAATAGAATTTAACAAATTATATCTTGTTTGACTGAGCTCTGTCAATCAAGATATAATTTGTTAAATTTTTCATTTTATGTGGACAGTATTGAGTCAGTGACAGAAATTTTGAAACACTACCAGAGTGCTAGGAGTTCAAGAATTTTTGTTAGTGCATGTTAATTGTGTGGGTAAAGAGTTTAGTATCATTAGTGATTTTTACATAGATAAGGTAGTTTCATTTTGCCAATAAACAATTTATTTTTTATACTCTTCCAGCAATAATTTTCTAAAATCTTAGTGCTTGAATTGATCAAAATTTTAATCATAAATGATGTAATACATGTCTGAAAATAAGCAGACTGTCATCTTCAGAACGAGGACCCCAGAGGGTTAATTTTGTGATGCTACCCTGCTCAGCAGGGTAGCATCACTAAATTTACCCTCTGTGAACCTCAATCCTCTGTGAACCTCAATCTGAATCAAAGTCTTAAACTTAAACAGCAAGAGGTACTCCGAGGATAAATTGGCACAATGTGTGGGATAGCATCAGCAAATTCACCCTCTGGGGACCTCATTCTGCAAATGACAGTTTGCTTAGTTTGAGGCTTGCTGTAAATACCATGACAGTTTAACCCTTACATTTAGGATTTTACAGAAGGACATCTCCAATATTATTAGTTCTCCAGATCTTCAACTGACAGGAGTGCAAAATTATTCTATCTCAGCAAAATTTGTTTGCATGCCTTTGCCTTGTTACAATTTATAAATTATAACAAGGCAAATCCATACAGACTAAATAATTGTACTTCGAAGATAATATGAAGCACATCCAGAGAATATGAAGCCTTTAATTTGCAGTACCCTCACTTTAGAGAAAAGCTCACATTTGGGCTTCCAGCACTCAACCAGTTAAATTATACAAAATCTGCAGCCATAAATGTGCTCAAATTACAATGAATGTGCCCAAAATATGAGGTGTTTAAAAGATATTTTTGCCAAGTTTTTGCAATGTTCCCTTTAAAGTAAGATCGCATTTCCTGATATATGCATTGCAGTTGTTTGTCTCTGTCTTCATGTGATGGAGTCATTGAAGTGGATACATCAGTGAAGTCTAAATAATATGTAGGTTCCTGGGAATATAGCATTTCCACTGGAATTGAATATCAAATTTAACATGCACCCAAACACTTTGAATCAAATGAATATTGAGCATTGAATCCGGGTAATCGCACATTCCTCTGTTCATGACCCATGCGGAATATCGAAGCAATGGACATCACGGAGTTGGGGAAGGGTAAACATGATTCATTCAGATAATGATGTCTCAGGCCCTTACTGGTAGAATATTCCAACTACCTCATAAAAAAGCATGACTTCATCAAAACGCATACCTGTATGGTTCAGTTGGAATATTGGCCAATCTTGATAAAAGTTTAGAAACCTCAAGGATTCTGCATTGCTTTCATTAACCATATTAAAAGATTCCTTGTTCGCTTCTCCAACTTTGTCTCAAATTTGCATTTCAACTCCTGTTTTTTTGTATATTGATTATTTGCTGGACCCAAATAATATCTCGACCAACTTTTCTCCATCTCTCTCCACAGAGGGGCAGCAGAATATTCACGAAAATGTCACCATTTGTGATCACCCAGGAAAAGTGAACAGTGCTTGATTACTGTGGTAAACAAGTTAAGCCAGTGATGTAGAGCCATGCTTGATTATTATGGTAAACAAGTTCTGTCTATTGGTGTAATATAACTCGGTAACCAATGCCTGGGAAGGAATTCCTCGAAGTGGGCAGTACAGGTGTAAACGATTGGCTAAATTTGATACTTTATACCCCTGTGGGAACCCTGGGAAATGAAGCAGTGCTTATTTACTAGTCAGATCTGACCTGGTCACTCAGATCCAATGCCTAGGGTGTACGTCCTCTGAAGTGGGCAGCATGTGTGTGAACAGTTGGTTAAATTTTACTTCATACCTGCAGCACAGTCACGAGAAAGCCAATGAATCTGAAAGTGATGTTAAACACCCATAAATAGATAAATAAATAAATAAATAAATAAATAAATAAATAAATAAGGGTTAACACAGTTCTGGATAATGTGGATTATTTGTTATGAAATGACCATTCAGTAAGATTCTACTGCACTTGACTTTGCCATAAACCATTTTTAAAATAAATTCTCACAAATTCACCATTACTTCCAACACTTGAAGCTGTATTTCAGATTTTAAACAAATCTGCGGTTTTTTTAGTGGTGTGGTATGTAGTTTTTTGTTAATGTTACAGGGTCAGTTTACATTAAACTTAACTCCTATTAACTGCATTAGTGCTGTAACATATTCTAAGATGGAAACAGCATCTCTGTCATCAGTGAGAGGAGCAATTTACATTGAACTAAACTTCTATAAACTGCATTAGTGCGGTAACATATTCTAAGATGGGAACTGCATTTCTGGTATCGGTGTTTTGGGGGTTTTTGTGCTAAAGATGATGGTGGGTGTTCCCCATGTGAATCTCTGGAAGAGACGTGGAGATTGTTTACGGTCATGATTCCCACCCAAATGAAAAGTCCTTGAATTTTGGACCCTCTCTTGAAAAGTGCTTGAATTTGTTTCTATCCTCGAAAAGTACTTAATTTATGGAAAACCCAACTCCTCCATATACGTTACTAGCAACTCTTTTATTTCATAAGGTCGCAGTTGTTGATACACGTTGCCATCGATTGGAGACAACGTGTATATGTATGCCACAGTCTTAATAAATGTGGAAAAATGAGAAATATTTTTTTAACTGCGTAATATACCGGTAACCAAGCATCTGAAACATTGTAAACAGTGTAAATTTTAATGTTATATAATCTCGTGTAAATTTTGTTGAATTATCAACCCAAATTGTGTTGGTTGAATACTGTACATTGATATAAACTGCACAGATCATGCTTTGTTTTCTCAGTGGAGGTTATAATTGCTTTGTAGCTAGCTAGGTAACATTCATCATGCTCAAAAATAATGAATAAATACTGCTTTAAACATTTTAAATAGTTACATTCATCATTCTTCCTGGACCGTAGGTCCACTTTGGACCTTTCAGCCCATCGGCTACAAGGGCAGATCCTGGGAGCGGGTGTCAGAAGGTTATAAAACCGTCATGACGTACAGTGGACTCGGGGTGTGGATGTTAGGAGGTTGCAAAATCCGTGTTGAGGCAGCATGGGTGGCTCGGGGAATGGTTGTCCGGAGGTAATGGAAAGCGTATTGATGTTGCACGGGCGGCTTCGGGTTGCGAGCTTTTGAAAGTTGCTAAGAGATGCAGTACAGGCGGATTTGGGTCGCGAATTTTGGGAGTTTGCAAAACTGTTCATCTAGTACAGTCGGATCTAGGGAGTGGGTGTTAAGGAGGTTGTAAACCTGTGTTGATGTAGGGTAGATGTCCCCGGTTTGTGGGTGTTTGGAGTTGTAAAACCTTGTTGATGCAGCAGGGGCGGACCCGAGGAGTGATTGTTAGGAAGTTGCAAAACCGGTTTGGTGCAGTATATGCTGGTTCAAAGTGTGAACGTTAGGAAATTGCAAATTCGTACTGATGCATTTCATGGAGATCCGAGGCGTAGGTGTTGGAGGGTTGCAAAATCTTGTTAGTGCAGCATAGGCAGCTTCAGAGTGTGAGTGTTTGGACTGCAACACAGATCGATGCGTGGAGTGGACGATAGCAGGTAACGAAACCCCATTGATGCAGTACGGGAATATCCGCGGAGTGGGCGTTAGAAGATTGCAAAACCCCTTTTTTTAGCTTAACTTGGCAAAGTCAAGATAAGCTATTGCCATCACGCTTGCGTAAGTCTGTGAGTCTGTAAGTCTGTTCACATTTTCCTTTAGCACGTGCTACACCCCGTAGTGCTTATCCGATCGTCACGAAATTTCATATGCAGGTTTGGGGTCATGTCCAGATGAGAATGTTGGTTGCGATCGGTCAACCGTGATGGCTGCCCGAGCCCAAAACCCGAAAAACTTTAGCTCAGTCTACAGGTCATATTTATTAAGGGATTTCATTGTAACTTGGTAGGATGCCTCTGTATAATATCTAGATGAGAACGTCCCCTTTTGGTCATGATCTGTCAACCGTTACAACTGCCCAAGCCCGAAACCCCAAAACGTTTAGCACAGTCTGCAGGTCATATCTAATATGGGGGGATTTCATTGTAACTTGGTAGGATGACTCTGTGTGATGTCTAGATGAGAACTTCCCCATTTGGTCGCGATATGTCAACCGTGACGACTGCCCGAGCTCCAAACCTTTAGCACAGTCTGCAGGTCATATTCATAGAGGGATTCCATTGTAACTTAGTAGGTTGACTCCATATAATGTCTAGATGAGAACGTCCCCTTTGGTCGCGATTGGTCAACTGTGATGGCTACAGGGGCCCGAAGCCTGAAAACCTTTAGCACAGTCTGTAGGTCATATTTATGAAGGGATTTCATTGTAATTTGGTAGGATGACTCCAGATAATGTCTATATGAGAACGTCCCCTTATGGTCGCGTTCATTCAGCCGCGACAGCTGCCCAAGCCCAAAACCCGAAACCTTTTAGCACAGTCTACAGGTCGTATTTATGGAGGGATTTCATTGTAACTTTGTAGGTTGATTCCATATAATGTCTAGATGATAGCGTCCCCTTTTGGTCGCGATTGGTCAACTGTGGTGGCTACAGGGGCGCGATGCCCGAAAACCTTCAGCACACTCTACAGGTCATATTTATGAAGGGATTTCATTGTAACTTGGTAGGATGACTCCAGGTAATGCCTAGTCGAGAACGTCCCCCTTTTGGTCACGCTCATTCAACCATGATGGTAGCCCGAGCCCAAAACCCGAAAAGCTTTAGCACAGACTACAGGTCATATTTATGAAGAGATTTCGTTGTAACTTGGTAGGATGACTCAGTATAATGTCTAGATGAGGACGTCCCCTTTTGGTTGCGATCGGTCAACCCGAAGCCTAAAAACCTTTAGCAGTCTACAGGTCGTATTTATGAAGGGATTTCGTTGTAATTTGATAGGATGACTCGTTTTTGAATAATTTCACTGTAAATTGGTAACTTTTGTTGATATACATTAACTGTGAGGGCCACATTAACCCACCCCTCAATTCGTTAGTACAGTCTCCACCTCATATTATTTTTATTGAAAACATAGCATACAGGGAACAGAAATTAACATATTCCCAATTATCACAGTTCTTGTCTTATTTCATAATCCTTTCATAAACATTGAACATTATCCTTTTCATCAAACATAACACACAGACAAGTTAAGCTACAGTGTCATTGACACTTTCTTTTGTCATAAGAATTCAGATAAAGGCCGTCAAGAAAAATAATATATAGCTTTTTTTGGTATTAATGGGAGCGCGGTGGCTCAGTAGGTGGAGATACAGCCTGCATGCCGAGAGGTCCTCGCTTGGCCGAACAAGGGAGATGGTTTCCGCTGTATAATTAAAATTCCGCTGGGTTGATCGATTACTGCACTTAACATATGGTTTGGGTATGACGAAAGGAAGAACCCTATTTATTTTGGTTTCGTTGTGCCAAAGTTCACGGTCACAGTTACCTTTAACTTACATTGTTTCTGCTCCCCAACTGAAGTTTCACTTGGCTGATGGAAACCAATCTGGACGTGAGAGTTAGGTATGACGAGAGGAAGAAACCCATATGTTTTAGGGCCATTGTGTCACAGGTCAAGGTTATATAGAACTTTAACTTGCAAATTTTCCTGTTTTTCATTCTATAATTAAAGTTTTGCTGGGCCGATCGAAACCAAACTTCACGTGGGTTGTATAGAAAGAAGCCTACCTTTCTTGGTGTCAATCTACCAAAGGCCGAGATCGCAGTGACATTTAACTCACATTTTGCCCTTGTTTCCCCTCTGATTGTTTTCTTGTAGCCACCCCTGGCGGCCAGCTCCAGTCTAAAATATGAAAAGTGTTTTCTGGGTTTGATATTTTTAGCTCACCCAGCAGAACCAGGGTGAGCTATTGGCATCACTTGGCCTCTATCGTCTGCTATACCTCGTGTTTTAGCTTTTGCTTTTCAGTCTTCTTCTTCAGAACCACTGGAAACCCACCCGGCACAATTTATCTTTTGGGGGATACCCTTCCAAGTTTATTTGATAGAAGATGTCAAACCCGAAGGGCTGGGGCAGTGCCTCCGATCGTTTTAAATTTTTCTCATGATTTACAAGTCACAATGCTTTGGAATTTGGTATGCAACTTCCCAATGAACTGAAGATTCAAGTGTGTTTAAAAATAACTTTATCGGACAATAGATTAGCTGGTGCTGGGAGGGGACAAATTTATGGCTTCATCCAAAATTTAAATTTTCCGAACCGGTTAGCCAATTGAAATAAAATTTGGTATGCTGCAGTATTAGTTGACATGTACTTGGTTTGTGCCAAAACATTTTTTTCACACGTAGGAACCCCACGAGCTTAAATAGAATAAATGCACAGAACAGCGTACGCCTGTGAATGGGTTAATCGACATGGCACGAGTGCCAGCGCGGAAGGATAGAACGAGAGGCCGCAGGCCCAAAAAGTACCTGTAAATTGTGATAAATGTTTTAATTGCAGGGAATTATTTGTTAATCTTTCCTCCATTGTTTAGTCTTTCAAATGGGATCGTTGGGAAGTCGTGCAATTCTTAATTACCATTTAAACCGGTTCTGTTTCACTGGTAATACAGGCTTTTGTAGCCAACATTTGGGGTGAAACCATGAGCGTCATGTGATGTGGGCAGCGCACGTATAAACGATTGACGAAACTTTACTTTACAGTGTAGTCGTGATATAACAACATATGCAAAAGCCTACAGTAAACACCAATAAATAACAGCGAATCATTGTTGTCCCGATCAGATCAAAATTACCCCTTTCGCATTGTCTTGCTGGTGTAAGGGACACAATTCACTGCAGATGGGGATTTGATGGAACAGGCGTGTAATAAATCAAGGTATTAATCTAAACATTGGCGATGGACTATTTAAAGGCTAGACTGGCTCCAGGCCATAACAGCGAGGAGTTCCTTATAGAATATGACTGGCTTGGGGGCCGAGTCAAATCCCTAAGTCTAAATTTAATCTCACTGGGGTTGGGGCGTAAAGTTTACCACGGTCACATAATTATACAATATAAGCATTATATCTCCAATGAAGAAACAGTTTCACCGATACTTTTTATTAGCTCAACTTTGGCGAAGCCAAATTTGAGCTTATGCCATGGCCAGTCGTCCGTCTGGCCGTCAACAATTCAATACGGCTTGGGCTAGAGGCCGTATTTATGAACCGATCTTTACGAAACTTATTGGGTACCTTTGTTATGACCGTGGGACGAGAACGAGTGTTTTGGGGTCCGATCCGAAATTCAAGTTGGCCGCTGGCAGCCATTTTGTACAAAATTAGGTGCAATCAGATTTTTGCACAGAACTTCCATATGAAAGCGCTGATTTGAATAATTTTTGTGTGAATGCTTAGTGCCATGGGATACATCACATATAATATGGGTTTTTTCCTCATGCGTAAATTATGCAAATTAGACTAACTTTGATGTATTTAGTGTTACTTTCAGCACTGTAAGTGCAAATGCCAATACGGCTCGGGCTAGAGGCCGTATTTATTAACCGATCTTTACGAAACTTCTTGGGTACCTTTGGTATCACCGTGGGACGAGAACGAGTGTTTTGGGGTCCGGTCCGAAATTCAAGATGGGCGATGGCAGCCATTTTGTACAAAATTAGGTGCAATCAGATTTTTGCACAGAACTTCCATATGAAAGCGCTGATTTGAATAATTTTTTGTGTGAATGTTTAGTACCATGGAATACATCACATATAATACGGGTTTTTTTTCTCGTGCAGAAATTATGCAAATTAGACGAACTTTGATTTTTTCAGTGCTACTCACACACAGTAAGTACACATGTCAATACGGCTTGGGCTAGAGTCTGTATTTATGAACCGATCTTCACGAAACGTCTTGAGTACCTTTGTTATCACCTTGGGACGAGATCGAGTGTTTCTGGGTGCAGTCCAAAATTCAAGATGGCTGCCAGTGGCCATTTTGTACCGAAATTAGGTCTAGTCAGTTTTTTGTACACAACTTCTATACGGCTCAGGCTAGAGGCCATATTTATGAACCGATCTTTACGAAATTTCTTGGGTACCTTTGCTATCACCGTGGGATGAGAATGAGTGTTTTTGGGTGTGGTCCGAAATTCAAGATGGCCACCAGCAGCCATTTTGTACCAAAATTAGTTCAATCAGTCTTTTGTACAGAACTTCTGTATGAAAGTTCTGATTTGAATAAATTTTTGTATGAATGTTTAGTAACATGGAATACATCACATAGAGTACGGGTTTTTTTCTCGTGCAGACATTATGCAAATTAGATGAACTTTGATTTATTCAGTGCTACTTATACACTGTAAGTGCACATGTCAATACGGCTCGGGCTAGAGGCTGTATTTATCAACCGATCTTCCCGAAACTTCTTGGGTACCTTTGTTATCACCTTGGGACGAGAACGAGTGTTTCTGGGTGCGGTCCAAAATTCAAGATGGCTGCCACTGGCCATTTTGTACCGAAATTAGGTCCAATCAGTTTTTTGTCTATACAGCTCGAATTTATGAACTGATCTTCACGAAACTTCTTGGGTACCTTTGTTTTCACCTTGGGACAGGAACGAGTGTGTTTTGGGGTGCCTTTGTTATCACTGTGCTATGAGAACAAATATTTTGGGGTTCAGTCAGACCCACTCTGGGACTCAAAGATTACTTTTCTAGTTTATCATCCGACTGTCACCCACCTTTACAATACTTCACCTATACATTTGTTACAGGCTACGGTCAGTATTTATGTACAGACCGTTACAATACTTTATATGTACCTTTTTTATCAGGTCATTACCTAGATGTTTGTCATTGCTGTGTCACATACTATACATGTACATGTCTTAACAAGTTGAGCTGCAGTGTCATTGACACTTTCATTTTTATGTGTACCCATACTATGTACATACATCCGTTGTTCGTCCATCCTTTGTCCGTCCGCCTGTCCGTCCAGCGTCCGTATCCATTTCTTTGACATTCCATAACTTGAAAAATATTGCTTGGACTGTCAAGTTACTTTATATTTGTGTTCAGGTTACTGATGTGCCGAGCTGTAGAGTTTTTGGTGTAAATCTGATAATTTGATCCTGAGATATTAATCCTTCGGCCTTCAAATTGAAAATTCCTTCAATCCCTTTGGCATTCGATAACTTGAAAAATATTGCTTGGAATGTCAAGTTACTTTATATTTGTGTTCAGGTTACTGACGTACCGAGCTGTATAGTTTTTGGTGTAAATTTGTTATTTTGATCCTGAGATATTAACCTTTTATCCTTCAAATTGAAAATTCCTCCAATTCCTTTGGCATTCGATAACTTGAAAAATATTGCTTGGATTGTCAAGTTACTTTATATTTGTGTTCAGGTTACTGATGTGCCGAGCTGTATAGTTTTTGGTGTAAATCTGATAATTTGATCCTGAGATACTAACCCTTTATCCTTCAAATTGAAAATTCCTCCAATCCCTTTGGCATTCGATAACTTGAAACATATTGCTTGGATTGTCAAGTTACTTTATATTTGTGTTCAGGTTACTGGTGTGCAGAGCTGTATAGTTTTTGGTGTAAATCTGACAATTTGATCTTGAGATATTAACCCTTTATCCTTCAAATTGAAAATTCCTCCAATCCCTTTGGCATGAGATAACTCAAAAAATATCAATCCGTTTGTCATGTTACTTCATATATGTATTCAGGTTACTGATGTGCCGAGCTGTATAGTTTTTGGTGTAAATCTGATAATTTGATCCTGTGATATTAACCTTTTATCCTTCAAATTGAGAACTCCTCCAATTCATTTCTTCGGCATGCGATAACTCGATAAATATTAATCCGATTATCAGGCTACTTTATATATGTATTCAGGTTACTGATGTGCTGTGCTGTATAGTTTTTAGTTCAACTTTGGCGAAGCCAAATTTGAGCTTATGCCATGGCCAGTTGTCCGTCGTCCGTCTGGCCGTCTGTCCGTCTGTCCGTCAACAATTCAATACGGCTCGGGCTAGAGGCCGTATTTATGAACCGATCTTTTCGAAACTTCTTGGGTACCTTTGTTATGACTGTGGGACGAGAACGAGTGTTTTCGGGTCCGATCCGAAATTCAAGTTGGCCGCCAGCCGCCATTTTGTACCGACGATGCAGAAATCTGTTTTTGTACAGAACTTCCATATGAAAGCGCTGATTTGAATAATTTTTTGTATGAATGTGTAGTACCATGGGATACATCACATATAATACGGGTTTTTTTTTCTCGTACGTAAATTATGCAAATTAGACTAACTTTGATGTATTTAGTGTTACTTTCAGCATTGTAAGTGCAAATGCCAATACGGCTTGGGCTAGAGGCCGTATTTATAAACCGATCTTTATGAAACTTCTTGGGTACCTTTGGTATCACCGTGGGACGAGAACGAGTGTTTTGGGGTGCGGTCCGAAAGTCAAGATGGCCGATGGCAGCCATTTTGTACCAAATTATGTGCAATCAGATTTTTGCACAGAACTTCCATATGAAAGTGCTGACTTGAATAATTTTTTGTGTGAATGTTTAGTACCATGGGATACATTACATATAATACGGGGTTTTTTCTCGTGCAGAAATTATGCAAATTAGATGAACTTTGATTTTTTCAGTGCTACTTACACACAGTAAGTGCACATGTCAATACGGCTCGGGCTAGAGGCTGTATTTATCAACTGATCTTGACGAAACTTCTTGGGTACCTCTGTTATCACCTTGGAATGAGAACGAGTGTTTCTGAGTGCGGTCCAAAATTCAAGATGGCTCTCAGTGGCCATTTCGTACCGAAATTAGGTCTGATCAGTTTTTTGTACACAACTTCTATACGGCTCAGGCTAGAGGCCGTATTTATGAACCGATCTTTACGAAACGTCTTGGGTACCTTTGTTATCACCGTGGGATGAGAACGAGTGTTTTTGGGTGTGGTCCAAAATTCAAGAAGGCCACCAGCAACCATTGTGTACCAAAATTAGTGCAATCAGTCTTTTGTACAGAACTTCTGTATGAAAGTTCTGATTTGAATAAATTTTTGTATGAATGTTTAGTAAAATGGAATACATCACATATAGTACGGTTTTTTTTCTCGTGCAGAAATTATGCAAATTAGATGAATTTTGATTTATTTAGTGCTACTTATACACTGTAAGTGCACATCTCAATACGGCTCGGCCTAGAGGCTCTATTTATCAACCGATCTTCACGAAACTTCTTGGGTACCTTTGTTATCACCTTGGGACGAGAACGAGTGTTTCTGAGTGCGGTCCAAAATTCAAGATGGCTGCCAGTGGCCATTTTGTACCGAAATTAGGTCCAATCACTTTTTTGTCACAACTTCTATACAGCTCGTATTTATGAACTGATCTTCACGAAACTTCTTGGGTACCTTTGTTTTCACCTTGGGACAGGAATGAGTGTGTTTTGGGGTGCCTTTGTTATCACTGTGCTATGAGAACAAATATTTTGGGGTTCAGTCAGATCCACTCTGGGACTCATAGATTTCTTTTCTATTTAGCATCTGACTGTCACCCACCTTTACAATACTTTACCTATACATTTGTTACAGGCTACGGTCAGTATTTATGTACAGACCGTTACAATACTTTATATGTACATTTGTTATCAGGTCATTACCTAGATGTTTGTCATTGCTGTGTCACATACTATACATGTACATGTCTTGACAAGTTGAGCTACAGTGCCATTGACACTTTCATTTATGTAAATCTAATAATTTGCTCCGGAGATATTAACCCTTTATCCATCGAATTAGGCACTCCTCCAATCCATTTCTATATGTACCCATACCATGTATGGTGTACATAATGTCGGCATCCAGGGTGGCCCGCCGTCATAGAGCTTTCTACTAGTTGCGCATATGGGTACACATCTGACGATTTCATCGGCCTATTTTTATTACTTTTCAAAGTGTGATTTACTGGGATTTCCGGGTTTGATTATAAACGATAACTTCACAAGTGAATTATGCAATCAACAATTGTGTCATGTATCCGTGAGCGCAAACGAAGGCGCTTTGCCGTGGGTGTAATGGGGAATTCAATGGGTTTTTTAACCCATTTCCTAACATGAAAAGCAGACGACACTTGCAAAAAAAAATTCTTGAATAAATATTATTTTCATTTTTTGTCTCAAAAACATAGGTTATGGCCCCTCATTGGAACGAGCTCGTTCCAATGAGGGGTCCTAACCTATGTTTTAGAGACAAAAAATGAAAAAATAATGAAAATTAATTGGCGAGTTTTGAGAATAGCGCTGGCCGTTTTTGGCCGTTACGTTAGGTAAAGGGTTAAATAATATAATTATCGTTAATAATGAAAAGTAATAAGCAGTGTAATCTCTTCAATGGATTTGTTACGTGACATAATTCATGAGAGATGAGGGACGCGGTTACGTGAAATAATTCACTCGAGGCGAGGGACTATACACGCTAAAAACTAAAGTGTTAAAAACTACACTTGAAGTGCTGTATTTAACACTTACTAAGTGCTGAACTAGCACTTTGTTCAAGTGTAGATATCCCAGAACTTGACAGGTGTTACAATAATACCACTTGACAAGTGTAATGTCGCGACACTTAAATGGAAACAACGCAGATGACGCGGATCAGGCTCGAACTCTCGAGCCTGATCCGCGTCATCTGCGTTGTGTCCTTTTAATTATGTACCCACCAAGCGCAAATCAAATTATGGACGATTCTGGAAAAACCACCAATGCTAAACACATGGGAAGTGTCATCCATTCAAGTTTCAGATGCCTGACGATTGTAATGTCTAAGTGCTTAAAGCATTGCACACTGAGTGTTAAAATCAAACCCTAAGAGTTAGAATGGGTTTAACACCTTGAAAGTGTCAGTTTTTAAAACTTTAATTTTTAGTGTGTATTGTAAAACACTCGTGCGCATTCGCGCACTCGTGTTTGTACAACGTCCCTCATCTGTCATGAATTATTTCACGTAACCAGTCCAGTCAAGCGATTACTCTCTATGTGTTTGATACGTGGGACTTTTAACTGAATAAGATCAAGTTTGTTTAAATCCAGTTTATGGATCTATTGTTGGGCTCTCCACGGGATCCCGAATTTTAAGCTTTATCAGAAATGAGGATATTTTCTTCAAAAATCTTTTCAACACCCAGCGGGTGGACATAACGTTTTGATTTTTGATATAAAATACTATTAAGAATGCGAGATCTCTCTCATTCGCACCTCTGACTTCAGAGTGTTAAAACGGATTGTTAGCTGCTCACCATGGCCAATTTGGACATCCCGATTCAGCTTAAGAAAGCCATGTTAGCTCGGGGCGTCTCTTGTCCTCTCAACTAGATTCTCCAGGTGAAAGGCAAGAGCGTCGATCTACTTGACCATGGGGTGTGATGCAGCAGAAAACACCACCCACCACCCTCGAGGCAAAGGTAGTACCTTTGCTGAGAGGACCTCCCCTCACACTGGTCCTCACCCAAGGGAGGCCGGACCTACATAGAATTGAAAGAGTCCAGCGACCAAGTGCAGAGATGCCCGGCGCCTGGAGGCCTGCTTGAGAAGAGAAAAAACTGGAGGCGCAGAGGGTGATGACCATCACATCACCACCACCACCCACCCATTCCCACCCCTCTTCACCGAAGAGGTCGGAACGCAGGGAGTCGGTGGATGAGATGGAGGTCTCTCAAACCAAACCAAGATATATCTGCTCGGACCAATATAGCCACCACTCCGAGGCAGAATATGACGACAAACAGGAAGAGAAAGAGTCCAGCGACCAAGTGCAGAGATGCCCGGCGCCTGGAGGCCTGCTTGAGAAGAGAAAAAACTGGAGGCGCAGAGGGTGATGACCGTCACATCACCACCACCACCCACCCATCCCCACACCTCTTCACCGAAGAGGTCGGAACGCAGGGAGTCGGTGGATGAGATGGGGGTCTCTCAAACCAAACCAAGATATATCTGCTCGGACCAATATAGCCACCACTCCGAGGCAGAATATGACGACAAAACAAGCAGGACACATCACCAGCAGAATTTATTGAACATCTCGACAGACGCCATCAAGACCTCCGGAAGCTTAAAAATTGCCTTTATCGGCACAAATGAACAATGCATTAAACACGAATACTAGACTTATACTCAGCCAAAAAACGTGAAGCCCCGAAGATCCCCGAACAAACCTTCCACCGCCTGACGAGAAGAACAAAAACACCCACTCCTGAATCAAAAAAAAAAAAAAAAAAAGAACAAGAAAACGAACAGACGACGTTAACCTGACTCCGAACCATCAACCAGCAAGCCAGGGCCGGGAAATAGCTGACCTCATGGCTCCGAAGCCCATTACCTACAGCAAGCATCAACCGTGTAATGTCCTACGCAAAAGGGGTCGCAAGGGGTTCAACGAACCCCACATCGTCCTGGCGCGCGAAACCTTCACCATTCATTTCATTCAGATTAAAGTTTGAAATAAGGTTTTTAGATGATCTCCATTTCGTACCGGTTTGTGTAAATTGACAATCTGTTTTAAGAAGGTAGGGACATATATCCATTCTAGGGTGAAGTAAAAAAAAATGTAAATTTCATTTTTGAAACGAAACGATATGACTTATCTCATGAGACACAGTACCATTTTAAATAAATATTCCGAAATATTTTTTTCTTGTAAAGTGTGTGTTTTCTTCCACAGAATACTTTATGGGATAATTAACGTTGCAAAATAATCAAGGCAAACTGATTTATTATATTTCTGGAACCAGAGCTAAAAACTTTGCATTTTAATATCGTTTATCATACTAAAAACGCCGCGTTTTTAGTATGATAAACGATATTGAAAACCTGTCTTAATTGAACACAAAGTGCAGAATTATTTGTGTAAATAGCATTATCAGACAATTTGTCCTTTTTTGTCTCCTTTTATCTCGAGTCGCTGCCAAGCCCATGTTGTCTCTGGCATTTTGACCTATGATGTTATGCCTATAAGATGTATACAGATGACAAGGAATTTTGTTAACTCACACCTCTCCATGAGAAAAGCTGATAGTTTCTTCCCGAGAATGGTTCATTTGGTACTATTCCATGAGTATTATGGAAGATACTTTGTATTCTTTGAGTAAATAACTCCATTGGGGAGAATAGGCATATCTAGCGATTAAACTGTCGGTTTCACCGCAACCATGTTACGGCTCCAGCATGAGCAACAAGAATCAAATGAAACATTCGACCAGAACGTAGAACCGAGTCCACCCAAGTCCATAAAATCATAAATCAAATTAAGACTGTTATAGGGAGCAATAGAGAGTTGCTGCAACTGGAAATGAAGTCATGGTTGCTGTAAACAAGTCTGGCATTAAAAAATCCTTTGTAAGACGACTACTTCTATTTGTAAAGGCTTATCTTTTTGTACTGGCAGGGAAATCCACCTGCAGAAAGTAAAGAGTGAAATTTCTCTCACGCGAAGCTGATTCCTTCACTCGGGCAATCAGTTAACTCTCCTATGCAGTCAACCACCCAACAAATGTCCACGCGCTCACCCGCCCCCTCACACACACCGAATTATTCGTCCGAAATATTTCCATCTGCTTCAGTGCTCAACTTATTAGTAGTAGGAGAGCAATGGATCGTGCCCTATTGGATGGACCGACCACCGGACCTAGGTAGTGACGTCATATTCATGTGATCTAGTTACGTCATATTTGGTTGTCATGGTATCCCTCGAGAGAGGCTATCTTGTGACGTCACTCCATAGTGATACGTCGTGCCAGTGCACATGCGCAGCACGTGTTGTTAGGATGACAAGTGTTTCCGTCGTCCATTTTGAATATTGGAACCCGCCAACTTGGTTTCTATGGGAGCACGTGTTGTTATTAACCTGAACGGCTTCCCGAAGAACGGTGGTATGTTCTGAGGGTGTGTTCGATTGAATAGGAGGAAATCTGATTACCCAAGTAGACCCGACAATCACACCAAATTACCAAAAGCGAATAAAAAAAATCACCGAAACTGACTCGGATTCCTCCAGAATCCTCGATTTGTTCAATAATATTCGCGTCCCTTTTTATAAGAGTTTATCTAATTTCCCAAAATCCTTGGCTATATCCTATGTATCTAGTTCGGATTCCTTCGAATCGTCTGCTCTGTTTCTATCTAGGTATCTACAGACTATATTAGGTTCCGCACCACAGATTTACAGGCATTTCCCAAATGCCAAACACTCACTTCAAACGCGAATATTCTTTAACTTAGTTATCTAACCCATAACATGTATTCCATTTTCCAAATCCACAAAAAACATACAACACTATCTGATTTAGTACAAAGAAACAATCTGAATGCGGGTGAAATGACTGTCAAATGCAAGACTTCAACCTGGAAAATTGCAGGAACATTTGCTGAAACCAGTCATTTTCAGCCACCAAAGAACTTCAGAAGCAGAATTTTCCCACTAACCCCACTAGTACCCCTGGAGCATATTATAATTTCTAAAATGTGAAAAAACTATGTTTCCATCTCAATGTTACATGTCTGGTAACATCTCCGTGTAAAAATGGCATTTTAAAAAGCTTTATTTTTAGGAATTACATATATTTAAGGAAATCTGAAATAGTTTTTTTGTAAACAGCATTAAAAAATTTTCTTACAGAAATAAGATAAAATATTACACGAAACCAGAAATAACTTCTGCGCCACGTACCTTACCGTGTCCTATAAAGGAACCAGAAATGGATATGGAAGAAATGAAACATACATTGTAGTGTACTGCATGTGAAGTATTCCATGCAAAAAAAAAAACAAAACCATAAATGATTTGCAAAGCTGAGATTCTGCACTGAGTGAAAGCCCCCCACCCCGTATTTCAGTCAAAGCTTGTCCTGAACACAGGACAATATGTCTGATCTGCCAGTGTTTTTTGCTTTCAAAATTTTGACTCGAGGTGGGGGCTTTCGAATTTGGCCCCGTCCACTTTTTGAGCGCTTAAATTTAGATATGAACTCTAGGAACGCATTGGATCTAAACAGTGATTGGCAGTATCTGCAATCAATAATCATAGGTTACTCGAAAGACCTTGGCACATATTTTGAACCACCAATGAGTTTAAACTTGATTTTCAAAGGTTCCAAATTGATAATGTCATACTATGTTTCAGATATCAGCTTGGCCATCTTTCAAAGTTTATGGCTCTGCCCATTGTTTTAGCCTTTGATTATACCATGCTGTAAAAAGTGGACCGGGGCCAATTATTTTGAAAGGGGGTCTTTCAAAATGTTTGGCTCCGCCCATTTTTCAGTGTGATAAAATGCATTTATGAACTGCAGGAATGCATTAGGGGGGTCATCAATGCAATTTCCAGCAATTTGAAAAAATACACTTAGTGACCCCTGGTGATCCCAGTGACCTTGACAACACATAATTTGAACCCCTAACTCATTTCGAAGTCGGTGTTGGCCAAAGGCCCACAGGTCATACCGTGCTTGAGCGCGTGACCCACATTCAAAATGTTAGTCTCCTCTCACTTTGTTGAGTGTTGAAATACATGCATGGACCTCGGAAAAGCATCAAGGGTATTATAAAAAATGCACTCTGTGACCCATGGATGACCTCTGTGGCTATGACACATACTTAGAACTTGTATTGAGTTTCGACGCATTTGGTGTTAGTCCCAGGTCCACAAGTCATACCAAGCTTGAGAAATAAGTGCGTCCCACTTTAAAATTGTTGTCCCCGCCCACTTTTTTGAGTGTAAAAGTATATGTATGAACTTTTGGAATGCTTTAGGCGCCATAAAATGCGATGTCCAGAAATTCAGAAAAATGCACACAATGACCCCTAGGTGACGTCAGTGACCTTGACCTGTACGTTATACCTCCACTGGTTTCATAACATACTTGATATATGAGCTTGACCCACGTTCGAAAATTTTAGCCCCGCCCACTTTTGTGAGTGTAAATATACACGTATGAACTTCGGGAAAGCATTAGGGGTCATAAAAAGCGATTTCCATCAACTCTGAAATATGCACCCAATAACACCCGCGTGACCTTCATGCACTGGATAAATATTTTGAACCTCCATTGAGTTTCGACTGATTTGCTGTTGGTCCAGTGCCCATAGGTCATACCAAGCTTCATAAATAAGCATGACTCACTTTCAATTTTTTTGTCTCCACACACACATTTTTGATTGGAAAACTACATGTGTGAATTTCGAGAATGCATTAAAAATAACTTCTGTGCCACGTACCTTCCTGTGTGCTATAAAGGAACCAGGAATGGATATTGAAGAAGTGAGAAATTGCGATTTCCAGCAATTTTGAAAAATGCACTCAATAACTCCTGGGTGGCCTCAGTGATCTTGATCCATAATTTGAGCCTCCATTGAGTTTTTACTCATTTGGTGTTGGTCCCAGGTCCATAGGTCACACAAAAGCAAAGCTTGAGTTATAAGCATGATCCACTTTCAAAATGTTTTGCTCTGCCCCTTTTTCAGTGCTGAAATATTCCCCTCACGTTGTTGAGTGCAGAAAAAAATGCACTCAGTGATTCCTGAGTGACCTCAGTGACCATGACCCATACCTTGAAACCTCTAGTGAATTTCGACTCATTTGGCGTTGGCCCAATTCCATAGGTCATACCAGGCTTGATATACTTTCAAAATGTTTGGTCCCCGTCCACTTTTTTGAGTGCAAACATACATGTATGAACTTTTGGAATGCATTAGGGGGTCCTAAAATGCGATCTCCAGCAATGCTAAAAAATGCACTCATTGCCTGCCCCCCCCCCCCCCCCCCCCCCTCCCTCGTGAACTTGATGGTTCAGTTGATGTTGGTCCAAGGTCCTTAGGTCGTACAAAGCTTGAGAAATAAGCGTGGTCCCCTTTTAAATGTTTTATTCCCCCCCCCCCCCCAACGTTTTTGAGAGTAAAAATACATGTAAGAAGTTTGGAAATGCTTTAGAGGGTCATAAAATGTGATTTCCAGCAATGACCCCGGGTGACCTCAGTTTCCTTGACCTATATGTTGAACCTCCGTTGAGTTTCCACCAATTTAATGTCGGTCCCAGGTCTGTACGCCACACCATTCTTAAGATATGAGGGTGACTCACTTTCAAATTATTTTACACCGTCCACTTTTTGGAGTGATGCAATACCCCGCTCACTGTTTTGGGGATAGAAATACATGTGTGAACTTCGGGGAAAATTCTGAAAAAATGCATTTAATGATCCCTGGTGATCTTGACCCGCATATTGAACCACCATCGAGTTTTGCCTCATTTTGTGTTGGTCCCAGGTCCAAAGGCCACGCCATGCTTGAGATATGAGCCACTTTCAAAATACTCCTAGGCACACCCAATTCCCCATGAACCTGAAAAACATAGTACTGATGACTGTCTGTAAAGAAGAGAGAGAAAGAAAAAAAAAAAAGAAATCGAGCCCCCCAAAATAGTCTATGTGTTTCAAACAGACTAACTATGGGAGTTCAATAAATCAGAGTATCTTTTTTTGCAAAAAATGACTTAGAACACTCTGTTTCTCAGGTAGCGAACTAAAATGAAAAACAACAAGATTTTTGTGAATTGCACTGACAGATTTTTTGTCGTTATATTGGGTAATGGGTCACGTTTTGCTGCGGGCTCAAAAATGAGGGTGGATCCAGAATATGACTAATATTTACCCAGTTTTGCTTCATCAAACACAATTTGTTTCCCGAATGCTGAGGTCTCATCCCTCCGCGTTTGGACCAAAGCATTGTTTTTAGTAGCCTACACAACGTATACGGCCACTGTAGGATTGCACCAACAATTTACAGTTAAGATCTACCTTGCGAACAATGTCAAAATTTATGTAAAATAGTAGAAAATGTGTTGTCTAGTTTTCAGCAATCTGGCAGCGTTCAGTTCAACTATTTTTATGGTAAATCTCAAAGACTCACAGAATTATAATCTTAAGATAGGCCTAAAAATATTCCATATATTGACTTTCAGAAGGTATCAGATGGCATTTTAGGGCTTTAGATTGCCTGCATTCCTTTTCGGATGAGATTCCCCCCCCCCCCCCCCCCCAAACACACAACAACAACATCCCTTCCGAGCTGTCAATCGCGCATACCCACATCCATCACCCCCCCCCCCCCCCCACCTCACTAGTACGATCTAGCTTCGGCGGAACCGAAGTTAGGACGCCCGACATGGGGGGGGGGGGGGGGGGGGGGGCGGAAAGGTGACAGTTTTGAATAAGGGTACGATACTAACCGAAGGTTGACGCTTTCGATCCTAATCAACTGTAACTGCTTTGGGTCCTTGAGTAAGACACTTAGATACGACTGCGAACGGGGGCACGGTTGCGCTATGTTCTAGGGCATACTGCTAGCTCTGTTTGTGCAGAGATGGTAGGCTGAAGAGTCTGACAGTCGCCCACCACTGTTCTGTGGTTTTCACCAGGTACTCCGGTTTCTTCCACCCGTACAACTGCCGATACGGCGTGTCCCTGGCTGTTGAATGACCCGTTAAACCCCAATTAACAAACAACAACAACATGGCATACAGCAAGCATACTGGGAAGTTCAACACGTGGAACTGTGGCGAGTGTATCTTCCATTGGACATCTGCGGGAATTTAGTAAAAGTCGGACAGAAATGAGTGCTTCCTGTAGATATCCTAGCCATGTATTTGTGTTAATTCTGCAATGTACTTCCTAAATTTCTCGTGTTGTTAAAGTACGGTGCCAGCAAAAACACTGTAGATGAACCTAGGCCCTAACTACGGCGGCGTGCTGACGCCAGTAGATGCATTTTTCTTAGCTGTTCTAAGTTGTTATAACAAGTTAACTAACGTGTTATAACAACTTAGTAACTTGTTATAACAACTTAGCTAATTGTTATAACAACATAGCTTAACTTGTTATAACAACTTAGCTTAACTTGTTATAACAACTTAGTAACTTGTTATAACAACTTAGCCAACGTGTTATAACAACTTAGTTAAGTTGTTATAACAACATAGCTAACTTGTTATAACCACTTAGCTTAACTTGTTATAACAACTTATCTAACTTGTTATAACAACTTAGTAACTTGTTATAACAACTTAGTAACTTGTTATAACAACTTAGCTAACTTGTTATAACAACTTAGCTATCCTATTATAACAACTTAGCTATCTTTTTAATCATTGCCCCCTAGGTCAGTTTGTCCCTTCCTTGGGGCTGATAGTAATTGGTCAAAATGCGTTTAACCCTTTACCATACGTAATTGCCAAAAACGGCCAGCACTATACTCAAAAATCGTTATTCAGTTCTTTTTTATATTTACATTTTATGCTTCCAAAACATAGGTTATGACGCCTCATTCGAACGAGCACGTTGAGCTCATTCCATTGAGGGGTCGTACCCTATGTTTTGGATGCGAAAATGAAAATTTTTAGTTACACGAGAATTTTTTTCACGAGTATCGTCTGCTACTAGCGTTAGGTAATGGGTTAATGTGTCCAATGGACGGAGCTACATTATAAACACTCTATCCAACAAAACGACAAAAACTTTAAAAAAAAACTAACTTAAATAAGGCTCACAAAGTCTGAAATATCTTCGAGCTTTTTCAATAACGCCCTTTATATATGGATATCGGCGGTTGTGGGTGACACAACGCAATTTGCTCATAACGTTTTGATTGCAAGTTCATTTTGCTTGGGTACGCCCTTCTTATTTATTTATTTATTTATTTATTTATTTATTTATTTATTTATTTATTTATTTATTTGTTTGTTTGTTTGTTTGTTTATTTATTTATTTATTTGTCTTTCAGCTCATATGTTTCTGTGCCATGGCTATTCATGACCGTAACACAGATATATTCAAGTTCAGACTATCATTTATACCCATGTCGCCCATTTTAAAGGACTGCCGCCCCAAGCATCAGCTACTGGGTCCTATTCTACCAGCGAAACGGGGCTAGTTTACCACAGTGAACAAACACTGCTTCACTTTCCGAGATCCCCACGGGGGGGGGGGGGGGCGAACTCGCTGGAGGGGGCTAGGGATTTTATTTATTTATTTATTTATTTATTTATTTATTTATTTAACTTAACGCTTGAAAAATAGTCCTGTGATGGCTGACCAAACAACGCCTCGTGAATCTTTGTAGTATGCGTAGTGAATGTGAAAATCAAACAAAGCCTAATTTCTCACATAGTGGTCAGTCTACATTCCAAGGGTGGGCCAGGCTACGTCATCACTCAGTCACGGGAAATCCAACCGTTTTGCGTCGTTAAAATTATGCAGTGAGTGTGAAATACCAAAACATTTCTTTTTTAGTTTTCTGTTGCTGGTCTTCTCTTAGATGGACCTACCCACTTGATCTTAAAAACGCAGCTCATTTTGAAGGTATACTGCATCACCTCTTGTATCACGTAAATATGGAAGAATCATGAAAAAATATATTGTTTTAGACAGTAGAGGATTTAGACGGGGCGCATCCGGCGCGCGCCCCCTCTATTTTTTCTCCGTGACATGTCGGAGCGCACTACTAATGAGTCGAAAACACCACACAACTTTCACAAGCAGTTTTTTAATATTTTGAGAAAATAGCCCTTACTATATCTTACTGAAACAATGTAAATATGGGTATAATTGGAACCGGCTTATTCAGCCGGTACCAATGATATCCACATTTACATAGACCTACTAAAAAACTTTTATAACATATATATTTCTGGACATTTTTGGCTGCTTTCCTGGGTACTGGATTAAAAGTCACTTCAGGGTCCAGTATTTATTTATCTTTTCCCAGGAGAGCCCACCCCCCGCACCCCCACCCCCTCCCGCCTTTAGAGATGGGAAAATCGATCTCGAGTTTATTACACACCCTGTTGTTTCATTGCTCAGTTTCAGACTAAGACACGCCCCCCTTTTCAGAAATCCTGGATCCGCCCCTGTTAGAGGGGGCAACGACGGCCTATTCACGTCTAGCAAGCTGTGCGACTTGACCTTTAATTATTTTGCCGACAAGGTCTTTTTAGAAAAACTAATCAAACTTTTATTTAAAGATGGATACACCTTATTAAAACCTTACAAATATGAATATCACGGGAACCTTCGCAATCACCCAGAACCGCCGATATCCATATTTGAAGGGGTTTTATTGAAAAAGCTCGAAGATATTTCAGACTTTGTGAGCCTTATTTAAATTAGTTTTTTTTTTTAAAGTTTTTTGTCGTTTTGTTGAATAGAGTGTTTATAATGTAGCTCCGTCCATGGGACACATTAACCCATTAAGTAACGCTATTAGCAGACGACACTCGTGAAAAAAATTCTCGTGTAACTAAAAATTTTCATTTTTTGCATCCAAAACACAGGGTATGACCCCTCATTGGAATGAGCGCAACGTGCTCGTTCGAATGAGGCGTCATAACCTATGTTTTGGAAGCATAAAATGTAAATATAAAAAAGACTGCATAGCGATTTATGTGTATAGTGCTGGCCGTTTTTGGCCGCTGCGTTAGGTAAAGGGTTAAACGCATTTTGATCAATTACTATCAGCCCCAAGGAAAGGACAAACTGACCTGGGGGCAATAATTAAAAAGATAGCTAAGTTGTTATAACAAGATAGCTAAGTTTTTATAACAAGGTAGCTAAGTTATTATAACAAGTTACTAAGTTGTTATAACAAGTTAGCTAAGTTGTTATAACAAGTTACTAAGTTGTTATAACAAGTTAGCTAAGTTGTTATAACAAGTTAAGCTAAGTGGTTATAACAAGTTAGCTATGTTGATATAACAACTTAACTAAGTTGTTATAACAAGTTAGCTAAGTTGTTATAACAAGTTAGCTAAGTTGTTATAAAAAAGTTAGCTAAATTGTTATAACAAGTTAAGCTAAGTTGTTATAACAAGTTAAGCTATGTTGTTATAACAAGTTAGCTAAGTTGTTATAACAAGTTACTAAGTTGTAATAACAAGTTAGTTAACTTGTTATAACAACTTAGAACAGCTAAAAAAATACATCTACTGGCGTCAGCACGCCGCCGTACCTAACCACAAAAATGTTTCCGTTACATTTTTGTCAGTAGTATGTCTCGCACCGTCTCGACCCTCATCGGGGTGATTTAATGGATGAAGACCATGACGCCACAAGATTCAGTCATGCCATGTTGGGTTGCCATGGTAGCCCGCGTTAGCGGCTGTATTGTGGCGCCATTACCTTAGTATCCGATAGTGTCCGTGCGTATGTTCAGCGCGTGTTTTTAGGGTGACACGTTTTTACGTCCATTTTGTATCCTGGAGGCCGCCATCTTGGTTTCTGTGGTGGCGCGTTGTCGCCATGTGACAGAGAACTGTTTAATAGACCCGGCAATTGTTTATTTCACTCGGTTTCTCCGAGAATTCTCTTTGTTAGATAGCACGTCGTGCTATAGGCCCTGACAGGCTTCTAATATAGTGGGGGTGTGTTCTGAGGGTATGTTTGTCTCGTTAGGAGTATACCCAATTACACAGAAATCGTATGTGTAATTATTTGTCACAAGCACTTGTATATACGCTTCTTCAGTTAATTCAATGACTTCACAACTTACGTCACTGATCACCTGACAACATGGCTTCCTACAAAGTTCACTATGGCGACCAATATGCACTGTGACTTTTACATCACTTCCTGTTAAACATAACTATCCTCACATATCTATCCTTAGATAGCTAGCATCCAAAATATCCTCCAAAAGATAACCTTCAAAAGTATATCACCATATCAAAGGTATCCTCAGCTACGCAGATGAGGATAATTATGATAGGTGATAGATTATATCTCACTGAGAGCCTTTGTCGTATGCCTCATTTTGAGGATATGGGGAATGACCGATTAAACCTCACAAAGGAATTTTCTCATGGTCCTCATGGCCTTATACGGTGAAAAAGGATTCTATAGCCACAGACGTACCGTAGAAAGGGATTCCTGTACGTGGGATTCCGTACGTGGAATTCCATAAGTGATATTCCTAGCCGATTGCGTGAACCTGCCACTGTTGTTCGTAGGAACACCAACAGAAGAAACTGGTGATATGGGTAGTGGTAGTTATGGTCGACAAGTATAGGGTTAATAGATCCTAACAGCTGGGGGGGGGGGGGGGGGTGGGGGTGGGAATGGAAGGTCGTACTTATTAGCTTAGCAAATGTTAGGTTACACGCTAAAAACTAAAGTATTAAAAACTACACTTGAAGTGCTGTATTTAACACTTACTAAGTGCTGAACTAGCACTTTGTTCAAGTGTAGATATCCCAGAACTTGACAGATGTTACAATAATGCCACTTGACAAGTGTAATGTCGCGACGCTTAAAAGGAAACAACGCAGATGACGCGGATCAGGCTCGAAGTCTCGAGCCTGATCCACGTCATCTGCGTTGTGTCCTTTTAATTATGTACCCACCAAGCGCAAATCAAATTATGGACGATTCTGGAAGAACCACCAATGCTAGACACATGGGAAGTGCCATCCATTCAAGTTTCAGATGTCTGACGATTGTAATGTCTAAATGCTTAAAGCATTGAACTTTGAGTGTTAAAATCAAACCCTAAGAGCTAGAATGGGTTTAACACTTTGAAAGTGTCAGTTTTAACACTTTAATTTTTAGTGTGTAGTAGTTGGGTAGAAAGTATAAGCAGAGGTAGAAGGTAGAAAGCATGTAGTGGGGGTAGAGAAAGTAGAAGCAGTGGTAGAAGGCATTAGCCAGGAGCCATAACTATCCTCAGACAGATATCCTCCGAAAGGTATCCTCAAGTAGTACATCACCTTATCATAGGTTTTTATTTATTTGTTTATTTATTTTTTTTATTTATTGGGATTTAACGGCCTTTCGACAGGCGGGGTTATCTCGTGTCGGACAGTTTTAAGGGTGAAGGAGGCCGGAGTACCCAGGAAAATCCACCAAGCAGTGGCGTGCATCTGTCAAACTCCCCAATGTACTAAATCCACACAAGCATGTTAGCTTTGTTTGAAGACAAGTGCACCACCCAAGCACAGTACGCCTTAGTATACAGTGCCACTGTGCCCCCAAGTGGGCAGTCTGGATTAAGTGCCATGCCAAAGGACACAACGCAGTTACACGTGGCGGGGATCGAACCGTGGACCATTCGGTTTGAAGACCAATGTTGTAACCACTAAGCCATCGCGCTCCCTGTCATTGGAATCCTCGTAGGTATCCTCAAATACCGAGATGAAGATATGGGGGATAATTAGATTTTACCTCATTGCGGGATTTTCTCATGGCCCTCATGGACTCATACGACAAAAATGGATTCTACAAGCATAGACCGACCATAGAAGGAATTCCAAAGTGTGATTCCGCGTAACATGGTCGTTCGATACCAGATGAAGATCTGAGGGTGCCATATTATATCTCATGGAGGGATTTCTCATAGCCCTCATGGCCTTGCATTCCAAATACATAGATGAGGATATGATGGACTTGAGGTTAAATCGCCGAGAAGTGTCTTCGTGGCCTTCATGTACACACACGGGGAATATGTGAAAGAATAGGATTGCAAAATCGCTATATAGCTCTGCATGCTACTGTTACAAAGGGGATTCTAAGAGAATCCGAGCTAAACGAAGTCCGTTTCTGAGGTTGCTTTTTGGTGATTTTAGGTAAATGTCTGGTTCATTTGAGTAACTAGTCATACTCCTATACAATAGGACAACATACTACCAGTCTGATAGCACTGCTGCGAGCTACTCCTATTGGCCCAAAATGAGGGGGGGGGGGGCAAGATGTGGGGGCGGGGTCCGGTAAGGGGGTCCGCCGTTTCTATTTCGGTGTTTTTAGGCCTTTTGGGTGATTTTAGATATTTGTCGGGTTGTTTGTGGTAATTAGATTTACTCCCCTTAAATCGAACATGCTCCGTCCTATTAGAGGTTTTGTGGTTACAGAGCAACCACGTGCCACCATAGAAACCGTGATAGCTACCTTCAGTGTAAGAAATGAACGACGGGAAGACGTGTCACTCTTACACGCGCCGCGTATGCGCACTGACACCACGTATTACTATGGTGATAGCCTCACAACATGGCCGCTCATTCGAGTTAGAATGACAACCCACCATGACGTCACTGGGTCGTGTGATTACACACACTATAACAATAATTTTTCCAGGCAGAACATTTTTCTCTGACTTTAAGACTTAGAACTTACTTACGTGACAAGATTTGATACTTGGGCTTATGTCACACACACAATTGTTCATACAAATGGGGGTCTGTACGGTGCTGGAAATGAACAAAATTAACGGGTGCAGTTTTAAGCTCCCGTGAAATCAGAGACGGGAGTAAATTACACCCCGTAAAAGGTTAGTATATGAATTTTCGAGGGAATACTGTCACCAAACACCCGAAACCTTATCCCTTTGAACTCTAGAGGCATCTTCCATGTCTGTTCAATAGCAGCAATTAGAAGAGTCCATATTCATTATTTGGGGTAGACCAATCAATATTTTCAACGTGCAGCCTCGGAGCTGCACGTTGAAAATATTGACTGGTCTACCTCACACATTTACTGAACAGCCATCCTATTTAATGACGCTATGACGTATCCTGTTCCTGGCCAGAAAAACGGCCGCTCGTGTTCAAGGGGTTAAGTGTATACGGAGTTGCTGAATTATGACAGTTCCTTACCACTGGCCACTGAGTTCTGCTTTCTCAAAAACAACTTACATTTATATGTCCTCACAGTATATTAGTGCGCCACAACATTTTTCAACGAGTGCATTTTTTAGCTCCCGGAAAATAGAAAACACGGGTGATGACGGGAGCAATTGCACTCGCACCCGTTTCATTTCCAGGACTATCTGTAGTACCCAATTGGGATTGTTGGTGGCCTCATCATGACCAATTTGGAGTACGGGTACGGCAAGTAGAAATTAAATAAGGCGTTGCGCCACGACTATTACGTGTATATTTTCTACAACCCCCAACAATTTCAAACAAGTCTAAAGTTTTTTTTTTTAATTATAATCCCGACTGACTAATATCCCAACTGCATCATCAAAGCAAGTTCAATAACATTAAAATCCGACTTCGCCAAACTGATTTATGTTTGTCTTTTTAACTATTCATGTCCTCGTCAACCAGAAAATTTTTAACATAGCTCGTAAATCTTTCAGTCTATATTATCTATCTTTCACATTCTTGAATGAAATTGTTACAACGTTTCCATTAAAAAAGTGAAGGAAATCCGAAATTTGGAACTTCATAAAGAAAATCTTTGAAAATGAAGCAGAAACTTTAAACCTGTTAATCTAAACCCGAAAAGTGTATGTCGCCACGAAAAGTAAAAGTTGCTAAACATAAAAATAAGATTCGGACCCGTATACGGAACGATATTCAGCATCCACAATAGCATTCAAAAGTGCCGATGTCCGCCGTTCATTTGCTAATTGTGGCACATATATTTATGAATATATAATTATCTTAAACAAAACTGGAGCGTTTCTAATATTTAGTTCATTGCGATACTGCTCCGATTCCGTTAATTCGTTTCAACCTTTAACCAGCAACTCGATATATGGGTCAAACATGACATATTCACTTTCATGTTCTCCCTGACAAATTGCAAAAAAAGCTCTGATATTTTGATACAATGGATTATTTCATGAAGAAAACTGTTTATTTTGAAAAGTTATATGTTTTACATAACAGCCAATTATCAGTGCCAGCCATGCAACGTAAAACCGACTTTAACCCTTTACCTAACATGAAAAGCAGACGACACTTGCAAACAAAATTCTTGAATAACTAATTTTTTTCACTTTTTGTCTCAAAAACATAGGTTATGATCCCTCTTTGGAACAAGCTCGTCGAGCTCGTTCCAAAGAGGGGTCATAACCTATGTTTTTGAGACAAAAGATGAAAAAAATAATGTAAATTAATTGGCGATTTTTGTGAATAGCGCCGGCCGGTTTTGGGCGTTACGTTGGGTAAAGGGTTAAATCGTACACTGATCGTTGAGAGAGCCTCTTTCAACTTTTCTAAAGTAATATACAAAATAAGATTAAACCGCACATTCGCCAAATATCATAAACATCCAAATTTCAATTAATTTTGGCGAAATTTGCAATTTAACTCATTGCACTACATCAAGGCATGCCGTGATGATGTTCTTGAAATATTTGATCAATTGACTTGCCATAACAGTCGGGGCGAATCAAGCTTACACTCCCCCCCCCCCCCCCCCCCCCACCCCCAACCGGTCATCTACGCGACGCCCTTGGATTCCAAGGCTTAGTTTCCCAAATTCTACTAATGACAGTGACATTTTTGCAACGGTGCGGGCTGGGTTTTACAAGGGACAAGTCGGCCATCATGGCCCATCGACAAACTTCCATACTGAACTACAGACACGAGACTCTTTGTTCCGCGCCAGTTTCCAAATAAATATTACCATTTTGATGCCAACATCAAAAGGTTTGTATTTTATTTTTACAGTGCTCTCCCCTACTCCAGTAAATCAATTCTCCGCGAAACTGATCGCACAACTATTTGCACAATACGGATGCCTGATATTTTTTGCCAGTTTGAACAACGAAATTTTGTAATACCGAGAATACTTTCCCATAGTTGTTCTAATACAGACGTTATGGCCATTCAATAACAACATTGAGGAAGTGATGATGGTAAGTAATTTCACAGATAGAAACGACATAACAATTAATTAATTAAATGTGGACATGCGCACGAAGTTAAATATAAATTGAAGCTTGCAGCAGCTTGCAGTGAGAAAAATAATGCCAAGCGAATGAGCAACAAAATTACGATCTTCCAAGCCCAAAGTTTGTAGTATGACCCTGGAGCTACAAGAGGTAATCGTGGTTTGGGTCCCACTAATTTGGGACCATGGAATAGGTACTCTCCGCGCCGCTTAATTTCTTATTTCTTTCAACTTTGTCATGCTTTGGGGCCGAAACTCATCACCTATTAGATTAGACACGCACGTTGTTCTTTGAAAGTCGACAAGCTTCTTTACGCGACTTCCTTGTTCTGTTTAACAGTAGGTAATTCTCTTGGAGGCTGCTTCGTTCATAATTTGATAGGCGAGTAGGTCATTTGGTCTGATTTCATATTTCATTCATGCAGCTGGAATATCGATTTTCATTTGATTCGTCTTCAGAGCTGGAACAATTTTAGTGCTGAAACTTCTTTCTTGGTCGTTTGAATTGGACCTTCATTCTTCATTTTGTTTGCAGGATATGTCCTATGGCCAGAGTTTGTTCATTTGAAAAGAAATTTCTTTCTTGTTTTGACCGTATTTTAAACTCGGAATTTCGATCTTAGTTTGGCGTATCCTTCGAGCTAGAACTGATTTCAATGATTTGGTCCGCTGAATGGTCTGTCTGTTGAGCAGACACTTAGTTCGTTGTGTGGCGGTTTGAACATTATCAAGGACTTCACAATAGTAATAGCAATCATGTTTTATCTTATGAGGCCCATGAGAAAAAAAAGAGGGTTTGGCATTTATATGGGTTACTCCAGTTCGCGGAACCCAGTTTTATAATTCGTGAAATAAAATTATTGTTTAGAAAAAGGAAATAACTACTGCGGCACTTTGGTAAAAGTTATATCCTGAACTGGGTGTTGAAAGGCACCTTTCGTACACCCACCCACTTCCAGCACCTCTATCTGAAAACGACCGGGCATCGGCACTCGTATTCTATTGTGCGAGTCCATGAGGTAACCACGCTGCGTGACATTCACTGTCGGCTCACGTTTGTAGAATTTTGCCTATAACATCCCTTCTGCCACAGATGAATGAACGACCGATGACACATATAGGTGATTCGGTGCAGGCAATGTATTCGACTGGTAGTATTTTTGTAAGAACCTCGTCCGTCCGTAGTGCTGTTTGCCAACACGTTAAGGTGGAGATGAGAGATGTTTTGGTCATCCTTGAGCTCCGCTGTACTCAGAGATTACCGCCAGGTCTTTGAGTAAACATAGCGCTCACCACCTCGCTGTGTTTTGGGGTAGATTGGTCATCTGGAGGTGTCACCGATTTGGTATTTAAAAAAGATAACCGCCGAGTATCATCTGAATATAACTTAATGATAAGAAAACATTATTTAATCACACGGCCGCACCAAAAATGGTATATGAAAATAAAATTGTACGCAACACAAATCACCAAGAATATATCCTCCGCCCGAATGTTCAAATTTCTTCGGGTTGCGTGTTCTCTAGTTCATGTTTTCGGCTGACATCGCTCCGCCTCTGGTAGTTACCTCGCTCTACTGACATAACGCATTGTCGATTTGCTCCTTCCGAGCAACAAGGTTCAGCAGTTTCCACTTTTCGCATTGATTGGCCTTCTGCGTCGCCAACTATCAATATCTGACGAGAATTGCATTTGATTCAACAACACATCGTCACATTAACCCCCCCCCCCCACCTCGGGTGCACTTCATAGTTTCATTGATTCGACGACCCTCCACAAACCGTTTAACCCTTTACCTAACATGAAAAGCAGAGAACACTTGCATTCTTGAATAATTCAAACGAGGGGTCATAACATATGTTTTTGAGACAAAATTTAAAAAATAATAAAACTTATTTCGCGATTTTTTGTGAATAGCGCTGGCCGGGTTTGGTCGTTACGTTGGGTAAAGGGTTCAACATAGAATGTTGATGCATACACTTTGCCTAGATTTCACTTCAATGGCCTAGTACGACTCGAACCCACTATCTCTTGATAGCACTCTCCAACCAACTTTACTTCTGCGTTACACGACCCCGTCATCCATCGATCACTTAGCCTGGTAACTTATTCTACTGCCCGAAATCTTCTCGCTCCAAATAAAACTAATGTTGGGTTCGCTTAGCCCAAATAACTTCCTCTAATGCACTAAAAATAAAAAAAGCCTCTCGCCAAACAAAACTACTTTTGGGTCACTCAGCCCCAAAACTCATTCCGACACCCATCGTCAAAAACAGCCCTTGGCTATTGTTCAAATTAACTTTCCTTCAAGCGGGTACTAATTGCCGAATATTTCCAGCTTTCTTAAATATCATACTAATGATACTAAGACGATCGAACATACACTTGAAATAACTGACCGCCCTGTTAATGACATGTTTAACCAATACCGATCGACTACCACCCAAGAAAATTAGAATGGCTGCCAAAATGGCCTGGAAGTGCAGAGAATATGGACTGGGAGAAGCCGTGTTCGTAAAATACTCACACTGTTTCAAATACACATCCACACCATGTGAATAGGTCTTTTGCAATAGATTCATTTCTCAAGTCTTCATGGTGACTCTCACACCCCGTAACGCGTCTTTCATTAGTTTCCATTTAATTACCATGATGTACACCAGCACACTCCCGTGTAATTGAACACATCCATACAGCACAGCACCATTTCATCTCAGCCCATTCGTTCTCATAAGCGCCCACCCTCACAAAGATGACGGCCCTTAGGCTAAAGAAAATTAAACTTTTGACTCTCAGGCACCAGCGCATTCGTTTTTTTTTTCTGCCCGCGTTCGTCATTTTTATTTCGGAGGCAAAATTCAAAATGTACAAAACTACGATGTGATTTTAGCGGTATCACATCGCGATTTGCGATGCATTATGTCCTATACATTGATACAGTATAGTTATTCTCTTCGCGAAAGACGACCGTTTTTTTCTGTGTACAAAATAAAGATCTATTTAACTGGTTGAGGACTAGATTATTTTTGGCAGTCTGAATTTGCTCGTCAAAAATTGTTCTATTGCAAATTATTGGAGAGTGCCAACAGGCACTCTCCAATAATTTGTAATAGAACAAATTTGTATAAACAAACTGTATTCACGTTTAACTGAGTACGAAACATAGGTACGGAAATGTTACTTTTGCACTGGAACCTTCATTTTTTGAAGGGCCTGATTGTGGCTACTTGCATTCAACCAGTTAAAAAAAAAATCATTATTATTTTTCATCATTTTAGTTTTTCTATTTTGATTTTGTGTTGTGTGATCGCTGTTAAAAAAAAGAAAGAAAAAAAAAAAGAAAAAGCTATCAGCGAAATCGACATGGAAGCTCTAGTATTTAATTTTAGGCTCTCACAACTGGATTTTAGGCATCGTCGACCATTCCATCAGGAATAAAAAATAAAAATAAAAGCCGCCCCCACCCTCATTCGTTTTAAAAAAAAATACCCGGCAATCAATTATTTAATTTTGTTTGGCCTTATGTAACAAGAGAGACGACGGAAACATATGTCACCTTGAAAACTAGTGGTGCGCATACGCACTAACACAACCTATCTTATGACTTCACAATATAGTCGCTCACGTGTGCTACAATGACAGTCCCATATGTCTGTCAACCAACATGCACAGTGGTATGACGTCATTTTCGGGTTCCATAAATAAGGTCATTGAACATTCTAATGAATCACCCTAATAAATTAATCATATTTTAATAGCCTCGAAAAACATTTTCTGAAGAAAAAAAATATTACCTTAGAGTGAAAATATCCATTCTAGAAAAGTGTTCAAGGCGAATCTCCGACAGTTCCATAACTATCTTCAGATATGAGGGGGGAGGGGGGGGGGGGGTAACCCATGTTAGCAGTATTTGCACTTCCACCGACATAACCCCGCCCGGCAGTTCGTATGTACTAATACCCATGCTTCTTGCGAGCTATCCAAACAGGGAGTCTACATATTCTGTACATGGGGGTATTAGACGAGACTACTCTGCCCTACCACATCGACGAAACAAACAATTTGGGAAGATGACTGTGATACACCCGTCCCCCGCCTCATCTCCTCCCTATTTATTCCTCTGATCATTGTACTGACTGGACAAAATTTATACTTTATATGGCGGTAAGCCAGAATTCTGTAATAGGGGTGCCATAGATAGTGAGGCGGGGGTGCGGAGAAAGCATAATATATTTGGCAGGCCGTTTTGATGGGTTGAGCTTTCCCTATTCTTAATTAGGACCTTCCGTTTGCTATCCTTCCTTCCATTTACCTTAACCCTTTACCTAACATGAAAAGCAGGCGACACTTGCAAACAAACTTCTTGAATAACTGATTTTTTTTTCATTTTTTGTCTCAAAAACATAGGTAATGATCCCTCATTGGAACAAGCTCGACGAGCTCGCTCGAAAGAGGGGTCATAACCTATGTTTTTGAGACAAAATGAAAATATATTGAAAATTAATTGGCGATTTTTGAGAATAGCGCTGGCCGGTTTTGACCGGTACGTTGGGTAAAGTCTTAAAGGGAAGTGGGAGAAGGGTGTAACAGCCTGAGCGTCCTAGTTACGACTCCCCCCCCCCCCTTCCAAGAACATTTTGCAAAATTCCGTGCTCTAAGAGCGAATCTGAGGCATTTATAGAGTGTGTAGCTCAGTATTGGAGACTATTTCAGGGCTCTATATGTTATGGGAAAGTTGCATTGGGAATGAGATAGGGCATCGAAGTTTTTAGGTGAGTGGGGGGGGGGGGGTTGGGTGGGGGGTGGGGGGGGGGGGGCTACCCCACCATACCTTTTAATCTCGAGATAGTAGACATAAATGGTAAAACACTGATTCTGGGGGAAGTAAATAGGCTAAAGCTGAATTTTTGCGCGTTGTTGGGGGCTGCTTTACACCAGCATTCTAACTGACGTGACAACCCTTACTTATTCCCAGTTTTCTTTTTCAACATTCGTTATCCACCGATTCCCAGTTCTTTATTCGACATTCGTTATCTACCGATTTTATGCCATTTTTTTCGGAAAACTTTCCTAAATTTATTTTAAATTTCCTCAGTATATGGGAATGTGACACATAATCCAGGGAACTGATTAGAAACACACGAATGATACCCCCCCCCCCCCCCCCCCCCTGAATGGGGGTAAACCATTCCGACCGCTCTCTGATATTCGGTAAATATTGCATTTTTTTCCAAATTTTGGGTTAAAATACGGCAATTTTTCGGGTTTCCAGAACCCGTGTCCCAGCGCATATTGATTTCGTCCACAAAATGTCCATAAAAACCTACAGGAGCTATTACAGGTTGCACATACACTCATCCCGTTCTTCTACCTAACATTTTGGAAAAGCGGCGAAAACTCCCATAAATTATGATTTCGCTGTTTCCTGTACCTGCTACAGATATCGCTCTTGCCCTTAACAGGGGATAATTTGCATCTCGTTACGCAGATATGCTAAAAACTATGATGATTAATTAATCGAAACCAGGACTCTGTATGCAAATTATTGCCAAGTCACGTATTAATACATTTTGTCTGATAACGTTGAATATTGTGGAATGCATAACGTTGTGACTAATTTGTACCGTCGTTCGGTTGTGCATTCTATAATGTCAGCGTTGTTGACGTTTATTTCGACTGAACAACCTTGTTCTATTAGGGTTGGGGGCACAACACAATACGCTCATTCATGCCTGGTAGGACCTTGATGACCGTCCCAATTTATGATTCGCCGCCCATCACCGTCACCGGCGTACCTCCTCGTACGGGAAGTGTACTACTTAGCTTGAATTGCGAGAGCGAGAGAGAGAGAGAGAGAGAGAGAGGGAGAGAGAGAGAGAGAGAGAGAGAGAGAGAGAGAGAGATCATGTATAATCTGTAAATACCCACCACGGACATGTAACATAAATTCATGTATATTGAAATAGTATTCGTTTGTACTTTACTCCATGTAAATAGAAAAAGAGTGGCGTAGATAAGGGGGGGGGGGGGCGGAGGCCCCCCCCCCCCCCCCCCCAGAAGTTTTGTCGGAAATTTTTGGGACCATTTTAGGCGAATTTATTATGCCTAATAACATTAAAATGCTGGCTTTGGGGATAAAAGCATGCCATTTTGGGTAAATTTTGGGTAAAAAAGACCAATTTTCAGTACATTTGCAGTAAACAACAGATTCTTTCTGTTTGTTTGGGTTTTTGTTGTTGTTACACTGTCGGAAAATTTTCGGACTGTCGGAAAATTTTGGGCTTGCCCCTCCGCCAGCGAAAAGCTATCTACGCCACTGTAGAAAAACGTAATGAAATAAATAAATAAAAAAATTAACAGCCGGCGGAAAGAAAAAATCACACGACACAGCAAACTCCACTATAATGTCATCCTTTAAAGAAGAATGTAGGCCTACCCACTCGACTGCTCTTCAGTGATAATCGGTTGATATCAGGGCTCAAAATAAGCGGTGTCGCGTCGCTTTTTGCTATACAAATCTTGCAAAAAGCTACACAATTTTCAATTATGTATAGCATTTTGCGATGCAAGATAATCAACTGCAGCCTATTAGGCTGCAGTTGATTATCTTGTATCGCAAAATGTAAATGAAAATTTGCAAACAAATTTGAAAACTAGTTCACTGATACTTTACTTCTGATTGTGGAACATTCCAGACATAACTCAGATTAACTCTTCATCAAGCATCATTAGCAACTTCAAATGTAAGATGAATCCTTCCTGTTTTTACAACATTTTGCATAAAATGTACATTAAGCCCATCAAATTAAAAATCACAACTTCCATTTTGAGAACTCTATTGAACAACCAAGACGCTATTTGAAAATATCCAAGTCCATGCAACCCTTAAAGGCAATTCAGTTGAAAAAAAAATAGTAAATGTTTCATGTGTTGCAGATTATTTGGAAATGCCCAGAAATGAATGGAAACTATTCAATCTACTTAGAAGAATTCAATACAAAACTGCATAACATAACTCTGGTATACAAAAATAGCTATGTAATTTTTACAAAATGCTATTCATTTTTTTTTTAAATTTGTAGCATTTTGCTGCGCAAAGAAAAAAAGTTATTTTGAGCACTGGTTGATATTCAATTTCTTTTCAAATTATGGTAGAAAAATCAGGAAAGATAGTGTTTTTCGAGTCAAGTGGCAGGATTCCCTTTACCGTAACCCAATGCATATACGGGTTTTTTTTCAACAGAGATTCACATCGATATTTCAAGAGTGACATTAGGTTGTGCCCATATCTCTCGCGTGCTGCTAGAATACCTAACAGTCCAGAAGATTGCGAAAACATACCCATCCACCCCACCGAAATTGAAATTGCGCAGACCTCCAACGATTAAAAAAAATCAGTGTTGCCACCAGTAGTAGGCGAAAAAGTATTGACATAATTGTAACAACAATTATGGTTGGGTGATAGGAATGATCATATCAATTTAAAAGCCGATGGTTAACGTGCAATGTGAACCCTGCTGTCGCCCCATGTGTGGACACATGAGTGATTATTTGTGAAGGAGATACCTGATTTTATATGAGAGTGGTTCTCTTTGTCAGATCACATTCCAAACTCGGATTGTTACCGCTGACGTTATCGGTAGAAGTAGTTGGTGGTCCGATGCAATATTCGTAATTGCCAGGGTTGTCGGTGATGGTAACTGACAATATGCTATTTGGGGTAGCAGTATTGTATACAGAGGGCTGTTTTAGAAATAATTTTAGCAGATAGCAGAATTTATTCTGGACAAACACACCAAATGCTCCCCTCTGTGGAGTTTCCGTATGTGTAACCACTGATAGTGTTGGAGTGGTGCAGACTGCACCACTCGAACACAATAAGTGATAATACATACAAAAACTCCACCATAGAAACATAGTATGCAGACTCCAACTTCTGCCTAACAACCAGAATTCCCATGCTTCCGGAAGCAGATTCACACCAGCAATGTCGCACTTACCGACAAGCCGATCCACGGAAAGCCACCCGAACTCCATCCATGTAGATCACATTGGCTGATAATGCTAATAAGTGTCTTACCAATCTCACCAGCCATACACTCAATTACCACTAATAATATGTGATGGGTAGAAGACAGAAGTGTATACCAATACCTCTCAAACCGAAAACTCACTTTTCATTTATTTCGTAACAGAATTCGATTAAAAGTAATAAACGCCGACAACCGCGTCTCTCTCCATTAACACCGAATAGTTGGCTTTTCCTACCAAGGCTACCACCGACAGCATACCATCATTATGACCAACAGCGTAGGACTATTACCTCTCTCCCAACTTGCGCAGCATGTCCGTAAGGCCATCATAGACAGCACAACTCCTTTCTACTAGGTGCAGCATCGCTCAATTACCTCTTTTCCACTGAAGATTACTATCAAAGACTGCACAAAAGACAGCATGGCTTCTCGTGATTGGAGTAAATGTGGATTGTCCAACATCCCCAAAAGCAATTCCGGCCGCTAATTGGTGGAAGAGGGCTGTTGAGTGCCACACATTGACCACACCATGTCTTTTCGTCTAGCTAAACGACCACCACCTCCATAAATTTATCGCAACAAATACAGATTATATACCATGAACCACAACTTTATTTCCTTGGTCTACAATATCCGCATACATACCAATAAATGTGCACACAATTACCTGCCACCGGTGCTTGGGAAACATGCATTAAAAACAACGATGCGAGTTAATCGACGAGGTCCCTAGACTGTCTTACTACACCCACCGAGTGGAAGCTGCCACTCAAAGGCAGCATTATAGACTACGTCATAAACGGTACTCCCGCTTGCATCCAAGGGGCTCTACTCTGTACATTCCGTATCTAGGGTTTAATCCTGGGAACGGGAATTGCCGGGTTCCCGAAAACGAAAGCCGATCACGATACCAGGGAAATGTATAACACGGAACCGGGAATCACGCATGGCGCTGTTTATGTGTTAAAGTGATGAAAAACAACCCTAACGTAACTGTAAGATTTCGTCAGCCATTCCAGGCCTGAAATGTTTACAATACTGCTTCCTGAAAAACCTTCTTTACCAAGTCAATATAGTTCTCATTCAGTTCCAGAGGACCCCTCTCTTCAACAGCAAGATCTTCACTCGCACCAAAGTTCAAACGCGTCTTTATTATCAGAATCATTTGTATCACTCACTACTCACTACCAACTTCAACTTCAACTCCATCTTCACTACCGTCACCAGTCTCCTCTGCTTCAAACAGAAAGGACTGGTGACGGTAGTGAATAGAGAGTTGAAGCCAGGAGGTAGGCCTAGTGGTGATAAAACTAACAATTTTGAAAATGAATTCGAGTTGGAAGCGGGTTTGGGTTTTCACACTTCTCTTAGGAAAATAACCTTTCCGTATGGAGATAGCAGATAAAATAAATTCATTTTCACGAAAATAATTGTGTCGTAAATTTACTTGATATTATCAGGGGCTTTTCCCGGATCCCGGTTACAGGTGTAATTTCATCCTTGTTCCCGGTAGCATGAAAAACCGCGATTAAATTAAACCCTTGCCGTATCCCATTCACCCAGGTGAGGTGAAGTTTTTACGGCATTCCCCTTTAAAACATAACATGCACGTTAGTTTCCACGCGTATACTCAAAGAACATGGACCACGAATACACTGATATTACCTAATGACTCATCAGTTCCACCACTATTATCACGCGTAGAGCCACCCAGTGGCGTCGCTGGAGGGGGGGGGGATTACTGTGTCCCCCCCCCCCCCACCACACCATGGGAAAATTAAGGAAATTTACCCTACCAGATAAAATAACGGCGGTAATGATATGAACACATAATCTCCGTGGCTTACAAAATTATGCTGATAATGGCCAACAAATCAGTTTCGATGTCAATAATTGGATCCGTAGTAAGTTGTTTGTACCTTTCAGTGTGCTGTCGTGTAACTTCACAAGTAGTGAATGGGTTAATAACATTGTAAATTACTTTGTTAAAGGTGCGTCTTAGGCGGCAAAACATTTACTTCGGCGGTGTGGAGTTGTCCGTGATTTTATTTTTGCACTGTGTTCACTTGGAAACTGTTATTTATATTTTTATGAATATCCCTACAGAGTACACTTAATAATTACGTTCCAGACCTTGTCGTCGCTTATCATTCTTGGCGTATAGACATAAGACAAGAGTAGACGTGGTATGCGTATCATGCGGGATAACTCTGCATCGCATAAAAGGCCCCAGATTCACTCTCAGGGCATTAAATTTTCCAAATCGTTTCGAGGGAGGCACCCAACATCCACCAATGGGAGGGGGATACCCCCCCCATACCCACCCCATCCTTACAGCCTTCGGATATATGTTTGTGGCATATATCGACCTGGACATCCCCCACCCCGCCCAAAATTATGACCTACCCCCCCCTCCCCTCAGTAGGAAATCCTAGCTACTCCTCTGGAGCCACCAAGCCTCACGTTAGTCCCACAGCCATAGATGTCCGCACCAGAAGCACGAAGGCGAACCCTGTTGCTGTTTTATGTCCCTAATTTACTACATTCCATTGCATCACTACCAAATATCAGAAAGAGAAGATGAAAACACTATCCCTGTTACAAATCATCTTTTATATCCGTTCACGGTTTAAATATATAAGGAAATAGTAGCAGAATTCAGAATGTAAAGGCACTGTAGTCCAGATACTTACACTATCACATAAACCCAACATTATTTCACTCTCCCGTTGTTCGTTTTATAGACATAAAAACTTCCTCTGCCCCGGTGAAAATAAACTTGTCAGGAATACACGCCCTTTAAAACGGGGACAGCATCCATCTAACACCCCCTCCAACTCTCCTTGAGTAATCGAAGGCTGTGGCAACTGTACTTGGATTTTTTTTTTTAAATCATGGTTGGGTTGTAGGCTAATATGTTTCCCGGTAACACGTAGATTGTCTTTAAAAGTGGACCGAAATTCAAATTTAGTCATGTTTGCCCGATATGGTAGCCCGCGCGAGCGGCCATCATGTGACAAAATTACGAAGTGATACGTAGTCTTAGTGCGCATGCGCAACGCATGTTGTTAGGGTATTATGTGTTTCCGTCATCCATTTTGTATGAAGGAGGCCGCCATCTTTGTCTATATAGTAGCACGGGGTTGACATGGGCCTGAAAGGCCTACAATAGAAAAGGATTCCGTTTATGGTCTTGGGTCTCATACAAATATCGAAAGCTCATTGGGTTCTGTCAAATAAGATTGAATTCGTTAAATTCCTAATTGCATTATGGGAATAATATAAAGCTTTAAATTTTGGTATTTTGATATCGGTGTGCAGAGGGCTAAATATTCAGAATTTTAAACTTGAGTCCCTCCCCAGCACTCATGTTTGGTCTTGCAGTATACATTCTTTTCGTGTTACTGTGACTTTATGCGATCCATCAGGAAGTTGTGTTATCCTCGTCATCACGTCTGAGTAAATATTAAAAGGTAGAATGCGTAGTTGTGGAATGTGTAGTCGTAGAACGTTTTGAGGTATTGACCCCTGGCCAATAGTACCACCGCACAGTTACAATGGGGCATTGCCAACTTTTCTTTTCTTTTCTTTTTCTTTTCAATTCTTCACTATTTTTGTCTTTTTTCCGCATTTCAGTACTTCTTCATTTTCCCACTGTTTTTTTTTTACTTTTTAGATAATTTTGGTAATAAGATTGTACATATCTACACATTTTGCCGCAAATGGAATTCTTTGCATTTTTATCTGTATATAGTTGGTAAAGGAGAGTTTCCAAAATGGAAAGCACTTGTTCTCCAATCCCAGTTTGTCTTCTATATTGGCAAATAAAATATGTTTAATCAAACGACGGCTTCCCCATAGGCTCTACAACGCCACCGAGGCCTGGAATAGTCGACAGATTTTTGACGCGTCGAATCTAATTGTATTAAATCCGTCGCTGATGCGACACGGGGAAGTTTTGAAATATACAGACGTATCACCGTCGCGTCGAATCTACTTGATCAGCCAATCGTGGTCGACCGGCATACTCACAAGCAGGAATAGCAATGGTTGAAGGCGTATGTACCATCGACGTGGAATACGCCTCAGCACCCTGCAACCATGATCCAGTGGAACCTGGACCGTTTCCTCACCTCCCAAAAAAAGAAATTCAGTCACCCCCCCCATGTTAATCCATCTTAAGAGTTGGCAAAATCTTCTCGTTCAGAAACGGAACCGGAGAGAACTACTGAGCAATCGGCGAGTAACTACCGAACTCCTCAACGTGCTAACTAGGGCTAACATGCGGTTGAAGGCATGAGTGCCATTGACGTGCCGCACGCCTTTTTGCGTTTTAGATGGGGGGGGGGGGGGGGGGGGTGAGGGCTAAACAGGTAATCGCAGGATAAATGTGCTAGTATTGGCAAGGATATATTAGCGTTGAACATGAATCAAAAGCCGTTAATGTTTTGTTTTTATCTGTAGGGGGGGGGGGGGGGGTATTTGCTTATTCCCCAGTGCTCCGCCTTTTCATTGGTCTTTAGACGGCTGATCAAAGCATGAGCCTTAACGCTGCAGCCTCCAGATTCCCCAAGTGTAAAGAGTCACAATAAGCTGAATCAATAATTGTGATTTCTGCAGGGATGTGTTTTTCTTTCAGTCAGAACATGTTAGTGAGCATTTCTAGGTATAAGTGGAACACATGCCACAAACATATTTCAGTCAATCCAGGGAAGGTAGGTGGAGGGTGTGGGGGGGGGGGGGGGATAAAACAAGATGCATCCCTTTGCTCGAGAAAGATCATGGCAGGAAGATATGGGATATCGCGAGAAGCACGGTGGCTCAGTGGAAGACTTGGACTTCTATGCTAGAGGTCCCGAGTTCGATCCCTGTCCGGGACGAGACGCATTGTGTCCTTGGGCAAGGCACTTTTTCCCGGTTACCTACACGGGGGCACGATGACGCCGTGTAGTAAGGCGTAGTACACGTCGATGGTGCACGTCTTCACCCGCTGTAACCCTGCTTGAGCGGAGCTTGAGTTAGAATGTTGAGGAGCCGACAGTTGCTCGTCGATGCTCGGTGGTTCTCTCCAGGTACTCCGACTTCCTCCATCCGTAAAACTGTCACGGTCACGATTAGCCATTCTGCATAAGTATGTGATCTTAAACACCAATAAATAATAAGTAAATATAGGATATCAAAGTTGGGGGGGGGGAGGGTAATATCTAAGGGGCGTACTGAATATGATTTGCAGCATCATCTGAGCAAAGCAGCGGCGAGATGGGGGCACGCACGAGAAGGGGTGTCCCCCGCTCGTGGGCCATTGGAGTGGGCCCGGTGTGAGGTTTCCCCAGAAAAACTTTGAAATTCGAGACAAAAACAGATATTTCTTTGACTCGGAGTTCGTTTGTGCCCATAATTAATTAATAAGTTGTGGAACGCAACATTAATTAGACCACACTACCACCAAATAGAATCCGAATTATAAATTATAAAATTATAAAATATTGTTACCAACAGGTGAACTATCTGGTGCAGCGCCATTTCAGTCTTGAGTACGATGGTTTCCTGTAAGGTTGTAAACACAACACGCGTGGGTACACACTAAAGTGCAGCTCAAATATTGTCCGAAGCATGTGAAGTTTCGAATGAATTAGAAAAAATACCACTGAACATATAAATTATGGAAGAATTATTTTCCACAGGCGTACGAAGCATCCGTGTTTTGATATTTTGTTGTGAGAATTGACGCGATATATTTATTTATTTATTTATTGGTGTTTAAGGCCACATACTTATGCACAATGGCTAATCGTGACCGTGACAGTTTTACGGGTGGAGGAAGCCAGAATACCCGGAAAGAACCACCGAGCGTCGACGAACAACTGTCAGCTCCTCAACATTCTAACTCTGGTCAAGCTTTGCTCAAGCAGGGTTACAGCGGCTGAAGACATGTGCACCATCGACGTGCAGAACGGCTTAGTACACGGCGTCATCGTGCTCCCATGTAGGCAACCGGGACAAAGTGCCTTGCCCAAGGATACAACGCGGGTCGTCCCGGACAGGGATCGAACTTGGGACCTCTAGCATAGAAGTCCAACAGTCTACCACTAAGTCACCGCGCTCCCTGACGTGATATTTTAGGCAAACTGTGTTCAGCAGAAAGCAGAAATATTGGGAAACCCAAATGCTAATTTTACTTTCCCTACCATTGACGTATAAATTTGCTATTACGCACCCCCTCCGCTCTAACATTTTACAAGTATAAATATCTAGATTTTAAGGTTTTGTTGACAGATATTCCCTCTATCAGGCATATGGATTAACATGGGTGTGTGTGTGTGGGGGGGGGGGGGGGGGGGCATAACTGATTTTATTTTTTTGGGGGGGAGGAAGGGTCCAGGTTCCACTGGATCATGGTTGCAGTGTGCAGAGGCGTATACCACGTCGATGGTACATACGCCCTCAACCATGATTGCTAACCCTGCTTGTGAGTTTGCTGGTCGATCACGATTGGCTGATCAATTAGATTCGACGCGACGGTGATACGTCTGTATATTTCAAAACTTCTCCGTGTCGCATCAGCGACGGATTTAATACAATTAGATTCGACGCGTCAAAAATCCGTCGACTATTTCAGGCCTCATATCATCTAGAGATGTATGTATTGTGGAACACCGGGGCATTAAATAAAATTCTACACTTCCCTCCCATCTAATTTTAAACTAGAGACACTCTGATTTACACATGTATTTACACTGCACAACTGGGTCAGCTTGGCACAAAAAATAAATTTGTATTTGCATTTTGATCGACCTTGTGTTTGATTTATTAATGTACTCTGTTTATCTATTTTTGACATTTCGACAGTGATATTTCGTGGTAGGTTCGTTAATAACAATTGTAAAAATTGTGATAATAATCTTCATTCATCTTATTGAAAATGATTATCCATCCCTTCTCAACAGCATGCCTGGCTCAAGCGGCTTTTCATGTTACATCCTCACCGCTCTGGCCTAATTATATACCAGCAGTCTCGGTTTCTGATCGTAAGTAGTTCATGGAAACCGAAAATCGATTCTTGAATCGGCCTAGTAAGCCCTGGTCATCAAAATGATAGAGGCCCACGGTACGCAAAGTACATTTCAGTGAAACTACAGTCGGATGATCTTATGCGGATTGTTTACTGTGGATTTTCGAAGCTGGGAATAAGCCTGAGTTCACGCGTTCTTTATGTGGATGTTATTCAAGAGCAACGAAATTTAATCTCCAAGTCAACATTCGCAAGAGGTTTTGTTTTAACGTGTTTATAAGTGTTCTCTTCAAACGTTTGAAGGAGGAAGGACGAAATGCTAAGTAGCGGAACTTAGCCATGGTCGGTACTCCCAGGCGAAGTCAACAGTTAGCATCGAGGGAGTGATCTTATCTAAAACATATGAGGGGTATTCCTCGCCAATATCTCTCGTCGTCACCCCACCAACCACTTCTCTCCAATGACAAAGTGGCGTCCATCAGGTTCCATATTGTTTTTGTGGTTTAATGCCGGGATTCCCGGTTCCGAAAGCCGGTCACGAAATCCGGGAAATCTATACCACGAACAAAGAATCGCGCATGGCACTGCTTGTGTGCCGAACTGAAGTTTTCTAAATTGAAAAACTGCCCCAAAATAACTTTGTCAAATTTCGTTAGCTCTTCCACGCCTGAAATGTTTCAAATCCTGCCCCCTGAAGAACCCTTTCCACTAAATCATTGTGGATCTCAATCATTTCCGGTGGACCCCTCTCTTCAAAATTCAAAGCGTATTCATTTTCCGAATAACTAGTAACACTCACCATTCATGACCTACTTCAACATCAACTCCTTCACTGCCGTCGCCAGTTTGCTCTGCTTGAAGCAGAGGTGACGGCAGTAAAGATGAAGTTGAAGCCTATAGAGGGAGGAGTAGTATGTTATTTGGTTTTCACCTCCGGTTTGGATGACCCCGGTGGATGACCCCGGAAATGACGTCATGTCACGTGACCTAGTGGCGCCATGTTGTGTTGTTATGGTAACCTGCGTGAGCAGCCATGTCGTGACGTCATCTCCATAGTGATACATGGTGTTAGTGCGCATGCGCAGCGCGTGTTGTTAGGGTGATACGTGTTTCCGTCGTCCATTTTGTATACTGGAGGCCGCCATCTTGGTTTCTATGGTAGCACGTGATTGCTATGTTACCTAAACCCTTCTTATAGGACGGGGTATGTTCGGAGAGAATGTTCCTTTGTAGAAGAGTAAATCTAATTACCACAAACAACCCGACAATCTCTCCAAATCACCAAAATCCACCCAACTTTTACTATTTCGAATTCTTTCAGAATTCTATGCTTCTGTCTCTATATGCAATAGTTTTCCTCTACCTGGCCGTGTGCCTTTGTTCTGGAGTATACTCCAGTAGCGAAGAAGAGCCTATTAGTTGGAACAGCTTTACTTATTATTACTATAATTAGCTATTCTGGTCTATTCTTGTTAGCTCTGACCCTATTCCAAGTACTCTTGTTGTTTCATATATCTAGATCATTTATAACCAATCAGATTGCTTGATTTCCCATAATCTGTATGCAGAGTTATCCCCCTTCTGTACAATAAAAGACTATATCCAAGGGCCATATCCCATGGAATCCCATTTTTGGGAAACACCCGTGGCTATGGAATCCCTTTTTTGTCGTATGAGGCCATGAGGGCTATGTCAAAGCCCTCAATGAGTCCTCATATATTATCCCTCATAGCCTCATTGAATTTTGAGGTTATGAGGACCATTAAAAATCCCTCAATGAGGTATAATTTACTATGACTCTTAGCCTCATTTCAGTATTTGAGGATGCCTATGGCCTGGTATTGTATTGTTCGAGGATACCTATCGAGGATACCTTTAGGAGAATCCCTTTTTTGTCGTATGAGGCCATGAGGGCTATGTAAAAAGTATTTAACAGCCATATCCCCAGGCACCCCAATTTCGGCACCCCTTTTTGGAAAACATGGCCTTCGGCACCCCTTTTTGTCGTATGAGGCCACGAGGACCATGATAGCCCTCATGGCCTCATACGACAAAAAGGGATTCTCCTAAAGGCATCCTCGATAGGTATCCTCGAATAATACAATACCAAGCCATAGGTATCCTCAAATACTGAAATGAGGCTAAGAGTCGTAGTAAATTATACCTCATTGAGGGATTTTTAATGGTCCTCATAACCTCAGAATTCAATGAGGCTATGAGGGATAATAAATGAGGACTCATTGGGGGCTTTTACATAGCCCTCATGGCCTCATACGACAAAAAAGGGATTCTCCTAAAGGTATCCTCGATAGGTATCCTCGAATAATACGATATCAGGCCATAGGCATCCTCAAATACTGAAATGAGGCCAAGAGTCGTAGTAAATTATACCTCATTGAGAGATTTTTAATGGTCCTCATAACCTCAAAATTAAATGAGGCTATGAGGGATAATAAATGAGGACTCACTGATGGCTTTTACATATCCCTCATGGCCTCATACGACAAAAAAGGGATTCCATAGCCACGGGTGTTTCCCAAAAATGGGATTCCATGGGATATGGCCCTTGGATATAGTCTTTATTATACAGAAGGGAGATAATTCTGCATACATATTATGGAAAATCAAGCAATCTGATTGGTTATAAATGATCTAGATATATGAAACAACAACTCTGTACGATTAAGTACAGGTTATGGGAAATCAAGCAATCTGATTGGTTAATTATAATTTATATAAATGATCTAGAGAAATGAAACAACAAGAGTACTTGGAATAGGGTCAGAACTAACAAGAATAGACCAGAATAGCTAATTATAGTAATAATAAGTAAAGCTGTTCCAACTAATAGGCTCTTCTACGCTACTGGAGTATACTCAAGAACAAAGGAACATGGCCAGGTAGAGGAAAACTATTGCATATATAGATAGAAGCAAAGAATTCTGAAAAAAATTCGAAATAGTAAAAGTTGGGTGGATTTTGGTGATTTGGAGAGATTGTCGGGTTGTTTGTGGTAATTAGATTTACTCTTCTACAAAGGAACATACCCTCCGAACATACCCCGTCCTATAAGAAGGGTTTAGGTAACATAGCAATCACGTGCTACCATAGAAACCAAGACGGCGGCCTCTAGTATACAAAATGGACGACGGAAACACGTATCACCCTAACAACACGCGCTGCGCATGCGCACTAACACCACGTATCACTATGGAGATGACGTCACAACATGGCCGCTCACGCGGGTTACCATGACTACACAACATGGCGCCACTAGGTTACGTGACATGACGTCACTTCCGGGGTCATCCACCGGGGTCATCCAAACCGGAGGTGAAAACCACATTACATACTACTGAGAGGTGATAAAATTCGTGAGTCTGAAAATGAAGACGAATTGGAAGCGAGTTTGGGTTTTCACACTTCTCGAAGGAAAAGAGCTTTTCGTTATGTGGATGGTAGCAGGCCTGGAAATAAGAAGTCTGACATTTACAGAATGAGGTCCATAGAGGGTGAATTTGATGATGCTATCCCATACAGTGGGCCAATTTGTGCTCTGGGTACCTCTTTGTTAAGTTTTGAGTTCCCGATTCAGATTGAGGTTCACAGATGGTAAATGTAGTGATGCTACCCTGCTGAGCAGTGTAGCATCACTAAATTCGCCCTCTGGGAACCTGACTTTGCAGATGACTGACTGCTTATTTTCTGGCTTGGATGGTAGATAAAATGCGTTCATTTTCACGAAAATAAATGCGTCCTGTTACTCTCGTAAACTTGATATTATCCGGTTCTGAGTGGAATTTCCTTCCTGTTCCCGTTACTGTGGAAATAGGGAATATATTAAATCCTAATTGTTTTGTTTTATTTATTTTAATCTTATTTGTGTTACAAGGCCTTGCACGAAAGTTACACAACAACGGATATTAGCACCTCCCCTTGACCACGCTGCAGGGTTTGTGGGATGACCTTCGAATCGGCAACTTTATGGCCTCGCTCTTCTCAAACACTTCGAAGGGATATGTAGCCCGCACGGAGTATGTCTCTACGAACAGGGGATACCAACCCGATAGGACGTACGCATCGGCCCTACAATTAATGCCAGAGAGTATTCGGACACCTCGAGAACTTTCTAGACAAGGATTGATTCTGAGAACTCTGTTAGGACGAGTGAGAAAATAATAATCATCACCGTTTCTTTAAAAATGTGGTATTCTAAAATATATTATGGGTACTATTTTAAGGTCAATACAGGACATAAGTTTCATGTCGCTTCGGTGGTTGCGCTCCTGGACCTCCCCATGCAACCCCACCTCGACCTATACTAATTTTGAAGTCATCTACCCCATTCTGACAGAGTCAGGCTTTCTGGTCAATTCAATCGTTTATTTACAAACAGTGTAGTCGCTGATATATTTAAACAAGACAAAGGAGGGACGTTTTGTCTCTGTCTCGTACCACATTGCCTAGTTTTGCCTCTCTTGTAAAAGTTGAGTATATTAAGCTATATTGTCAAGGCAGGAATTTGAAAATATAAGAAAATTCGAATGGCGACTTTTTTGTGAATAGCGCTGGCCACATATCTAGGAAGAGAGATAACCCTTTTTCCTGAACCACATTCCACCGAGAGTGGGCACTAACTAAACACCGAGTGGTGGAATTTCCTCAGCTACACGCGTCAATGCATTCACAAAAGTTCCCAACTAAGACTAAGGCCGTTATTAAAAGTTTTCAATACAACAAAGGGACAGGATCGTGAGTTGTGATAATGGGGACGTGAGGGGTCCAAGCCGAATCGTCGAAATATCCGGAACAGTCCTCAGAAGCTGGAGGTGATACGTACCCATACGCACCAGAGAAAAGAGGATTGGTGCACCATGAAATGGAATAATCAGGCATGCAGGTGTGTCACTGGCATGATATTAGGGTATTTTCCAACAAAACCTAATGTACTATGCTACACTTTTATAGATGGCTCTCCGATGCATTCACAACTGCATGGGGGCGCGTTGGCTCAGTCGAAGGGCATTGTACTTTAAACCGAAAGGTTCACGATTCATCCCCGCCAGGGGTAACTGCATTGTGTCCTTGGGCAAGACACTTCATCCCGATTGCCCACTTGGGGGGGGGGGGGGGGGGGGGGGCACGGTCGCGCTGTGTACTAAGGTATACTGCACGTTCATGGTGCACTTGTCTTCAACCAATGCTAACAATGCTTCTGCGGAGTTAGCACATTGTGGAGTCTGACAGTTGCTCGCCGTTGCCCGGTAATTCTCTCCGGGTACTTTGGGTTCCTGCATCCGTAAAACTACCCGACACGAGGTGACACTGGCTGTCGAAAGTGTCGCTAAACCCCCAATAAATAAATAATAAATACACAACTATATTCTTACACATGTTTTGGCAGGTATCAGAACTAAAATACTGTCGGTTGAGTTCAACAAGGCACCATCTGCAAAGCATTGCAGGTGACGATTTGTTGCAATCAACGGACGATATTTTGTGTTAACACTTTACCTAACAAGAAAAGCAGACGACACTTGCAAACAAAATTCTTGAATAGCTATTGTTTTTCATTTTTTGTCTCAAAACATAGGTCATGACCCCTCGTTGGAACGAGCTCGACGAGCTCGTTCTAAAGAGTGGTCATAAACTTTTTTTTGAGACAAAAAGAAAAAAAAAAGAAAAAAAATTAATTGGCGATTTATGTGAATAAGCGCTGGCCGATTTTGGCCGTTACGTTGGGTAAAGGGTTAAGATAGAGGCTAAGATCATAGTGTGAATTCGCATGTGAAATTATAATGTAATTCAAAAGAAAGTATTGATCATGCACACGTTTGCACTTATTAGAAGCTAACCCAGCATGTGCGTTGGAACGTTGGGAAATCCGACACTTGCTCGCCGGGGCTCGATGGTTCTCTCCGGGTACTCCGGCTGTCTCCACGTGTAAAACTGTCTATCGGACTATCGAAAGTGTCGTTAAAGAAGTGACATTCCGTAAGCTGAAATTCCTAGCCGACTTCTTCGCAACAGATCCCGGAGTGTAAAGGTCCTGCGGATCATCCTAACTTAGTCACTACACTTCTGACCAACGATAGTTTTACATCAGACCCGCGATGAGTGTTGAAGGCTATATAAAAATCATTATCTTGCATCACATGCGAACCATCCACAAAGCCAAGGCATCAAGGCAGTTTAATGTTACAGCTGTGCAAATGTGTTCAAAGAAGAAACCGAAAAAGATAACACGAGAAGAAGTCTTCCTGTGTCTTCCCAGGTGGACTTTTTCTCGAACACAGCACGATAACATACCACCCACAGAGTGGTGTAGGGTACGGCTTTAGGCGGTTGAAAAGTACAACCAGCTGTACCCGAAACATATACCAGAATGGGTACATACAACCACCATTAATCACTTGTGTACACGATCAGTACTTTATAGTCCCAGATGTAGGATAGAAGGATGGAACATGACGATTTTGACGCTGAAGATTAAAATTCGAACCAAGTAAAGAATCACACTTCCCTATCACGTGACCAGATCTATAGCACTTCCTACTACCTCAAGCGGACAACTCCGATACAGTCATAATCCCAGTAGAAATCACCCAGACCCTCTCTTAGTTACCATATAACATCTATTACCTCTACCAGAGTACACTATCGAACAATCGAACAAACCTTCAGAGAACATTACTAGGAATATAGCACTACACACGCCCCATAGTAACCACGTGGCTGCGCAAAATGGTCGACGGAAACAAGTATCAGCATAATAACACTCACTGCGCATGCACACTAGATTCTAATGTCACAACATGGTCGTCCGCGCGCGCGATGGCGGCATGATTCCATTCTTTGGGTGACTGTAGAGTCACTTCTGAAGTGCGACAAAAGAGAGATGTAGAGGCACATAATATACCACTGGCGTGCACCGGTCCCCACCTAATTCTACAATTGAGATAGGGTGTGGAAGGGAAAAAAATCCATGCTTCGTTTTGGCTATGTATGGAGTAAATCTCCTATTAGGTAGTGATTTTTCAGACGTTTTCGACACATCCGATGTCACCCTAGCATACGACTTGTTCATCGATACATTTTACAAAGCATTTAATGAAGCTTTCCCATTGGAAGTAACATCAGTACATTCTAAATATATTAGACGCGAGCCCTGGATGACGGCCGGACTATTAGAGTCTTCCATACATAAACAAAAGCTGTACAGGAAAAAAGTGAAATCTCCGACAACCCAAAATATCGCGAACTACAAACAGTTCTGTCACATCTTCAATCGTGCCAAACGAGCAAGCAAGCCAGACTACTATCATAATATCTTGTTAGATAATAAACACGACCTCAAAAAAAAAATATGGCAAATATTACGTAAAGCCATTAATAAATTGGATAAAAAAACTGAGCCCCCAAATACCTTTGTCGATAACAATATAACTTTAAATGACCCCAAACAAATTGCTGACAAGTTCAATGCATTCTTTGCCAATATTGGGAAATCAGTAGGTAACCAAGTACCCGACACAAATATTCATTTTTCACATTATATGAAGCATAATAATGGAAACTCACTATTTGTAACGCCAACGAATACACAGGAGGTTATGTTTAGTATTTCCAAATTGTCTTCAAAACCAACAAGAGATCAAGGTGAATTGTCTACAAACCTTTTGAAAGCCGTCGCTTGTGAAGTCGCCAGCCCATTAACACACATCATCAACACTTCATTTTCACCCGGTCATGTGCCAACCAAAATGAAAATAGGCAAAGTCATACCAGTCTTCAAGTCTGGTAGCTCTCAAATGTTTCATAATTATCGCCCCATCAGTATTCTCCCGACGTTCTCAAAAATACTTGAAAATTTAATGTATAAAAGGATAGTGGATTTCATAGACAAAAATAAAATCTTATATCAGCACCAGTTTGGGTTCAGTACAAAACATTCAACTGTCCATCCTATATTGCACCTACTGAATAGCGTGGTAACGGAAAATGACAAACCATCAAAGAATTGCACACTTTCTATATTTCTAGACATCTCCAAAGCGTTTGACACCATTGACCACTCGATTCTACTCCAGAAACTGGGATACTATGGTATTAGAAGCATTGCCCATCAGTGGTTTCAAAGTTATTTAACTGAACGAAACCAATTTGTTTCATTCTTGAATACCATTTCAGAAACGTTACCAATAAATACAGGTGTACCACAGGGGTCCATTCTTGGCCCACTTTTATTTCTACTGTACATCAACGATATTAATGAATCTGCAGAACTCAGTTTACTTTCCTTTGCTGATGACACAACGGCCTTTAGGTCAAGTAACAATCTTTACACCCTTACCGAAAGTATAAATTCCGAATTAGCAAAAATAAACCGTTGGTGTTCTGCCAACAAACTAGCCCTCAACCCCACTAAACCAAATATATGCTACTTCATTCACAAAACGATTCGTATAAGGTAAACGATATGAAACTATTTCTAAACAATACAAATATTGAGCCAGTTGGTAACGAGCAAGAACAAACAACCATAAAATTTCTTGGTGTACATAAGGATGAAAATATGAAATTTAAAGAGCATATTTCTGTGGTGTGCTCAGGAATAGCAAGTGCAATTTTTGTACTAAATAGGGCAAATAATTTCTTGCCCACGAAGGTAATGAAAACTTTATACTTCTCACTGATTCAGTGTCATCTTATATATGGGGCAAAGAATGCTTTGGTGATGTGATTTGCATGGGGACCTCTGCGTGCCCGGCTTCCGATGGCTGTTTTGTGCCTGCTTCTTGGGAACTGAGCGGAACTTTATTTATTTATTTATTTCCTAGTTATTTATTTGGGTGTTTACTATGTTTTAGTTTTATTACTGTTTTTTTTTTTTTTTTTCTTCTTTTATTTTTTCTTCTATTTTTATTTTTTTAATGGTGGGTAGCTCGATGTTGAATGCAGTCTACCAGCGCGCTTTACTTCCGACATGCGACGCTGTGTGTGGTTCTTTTGAAACCACATGCGACGTCGCCTGTCTGAAGGTGACACGCTCTGATGGACGGCCAGTCTCGGACCGGAAGGTATCGATCACTAATCTTTTTTGACCCAATCAATATCGGGCCTATAAAACAAAAGCAAGTCTCGTAAACAGGTTTAGTCAAAAAAGTGAATTAATTCATTCACTCTGTGCTAGTGCGTATCTATCTATCCATCCATCCATCCATCCATCCTCCATCCATCCATCCATCCATCCATCCATCCATCCATCCATCCATCTATCTATCTATCTATCTATCTATCTATCTATCTATCTATCTATCTCACCCCAAGACAAGTTGCGCCAGGGCACCATCACGCATCTAGGAATATTATTATCTTCGATGGGTGTGGAATGGGGAAATGTCATTCTCGGGCAAGATATTTGAACCAAAGTTACCAAACACGAAGCTTTCCGAGTTTCTGGTGCACATTTCTTGACCCGAGGGTGCGATTCCCCCATAATACGCCCAAACCCATCGTGGATAATTTTTCTCCCATCCAAATGCCAACTTGTGATATCATTTGGGATTGAGGAATGATCATTTCCCATCTGATCTACTTAAAGGTTGGTAGATCGTTTATAAAATCTAAATTACCGACTGAGCTGCCAACGGTTTAGTATTGAAGTATATTCCAACAGAATATACCTGTAAAACAATCGACACTATTCGGCAAGACAGGGCTAAGCCGTTGAAGTGATGTAAAAATGCCGAGATGCCCCATTACAGAGCTAATAACGTTGACATAAACTTATCTAACGTAACGTTGTGTCGCGTTGGTAGGCGAGTCACGTCTGTCCCACTCAGGTATCTCAAAGGGGACATAGGTGTTCCAGTCGCAAGGATACACACAGAAAGACATGCGTGTGCAAATGAGTTAATCCATATGGCACGAGTATCAGCGCGGAAGGATAGAACGACAGGCCGCAGGCCTCGAGTTTTATTCTTCCGCGATGACACAACTGCCATATCGATTAACCCATTCACACACGCGTGTCGTTCTGTGTTTATTACACGCCTCCACGTCTACAAAAAACAATTATTAGAAGGACACTCAGCAATTCATTTGACAACTATCAATTAAAAGAATACCTTTCATCGCCAACTAGATGTGCGAGGGGAACCCGTGTTACTATTTCGTCCCCCGAGTTTCCAATGTGTTCTATGTGCCAACTGGCACATAGAGAACACACTGGAACTCGGGGAACAATTTTCAGCTATCAGTGATTCAAACTGTAATTGTGTAGCACTATTTGTATAAAATTCCAGTTAAATTTCGCCTCTATTTAAGAATAGTCCGTCAACGATTTCCGTTCCGCACATATGTGCGGAACAGATTCTCATCTTCCACATCGTTTAGTGTTGCTGTATATGGGGATTTCATAGAACAGGCGTGTTAAAAAAAATAATAATCAACTCGCCCACTCTACGTAACACAACGTCACGTCATGATAAAGAGAAGCAACGTCAGAACCTTTTCGTGATGGTGTATCTCCTAATAATGTTATGAAAAACGGCCAAGTGATACCGCTGGGGAGAATGATGTTCTTATGTGTAGGTGTGGGTGGGCCTTGTGATGTGGTGGTGGTGGGGGGGGGGGGGGTATCGTTGGTGTTAATTAGATCTCTGAATGTTGTCGGACCGCATCGGTGATATATTTAGTGCGGGTTGACTTGTGTTTTTCAATTTCAGAGTCCAGTAATTGCAATTTTCTTCATTCTGAACGTACATTCGTCAGCATTTTCTTCATGTTTCCTCTTCACATGCTGCAAGAATATTTTGCCGCCCAGTTACAAAATACCGTGTTACCAAGTAGAGGTACAATTGTGGATCCTGTTATCTCAAGAAATGGGAGTAATCCTCGTATCAAAGACTTCTAGATACCAGATTCTATTGAATTAATCACGCCAAGTCATGGTCGTTGACTTAATTTTATGAGCAATTCAACTTGATACTCGACAGGTTTATAGTTAATCCAATTCTTCAACCCAGTGTGCATTTTTTCAAAAAGATACACATGGCAACCAGCAAATTACTGGATGGAGAGGGGGAGCGCGTTAGAGTGGGAGTGAGAGAGAGAGAGAGAGAGAGAGAGAGAGAGACAGAGAGAGACAGAGACAGAGAGAGAGAGAGAGAGAGAGAGACAGACAGACAGACAGACAGACAGACAGACAGACAGACAGACAGACAGACAGACAGACAGACAGTGTTTATAGTTATTGGTGTTTATTTTGTATTATTCCAGATACATGAATAAGAAATGGGAGAAAAGTACCATCATGATTACATAGCAGGAGCTATCGGAGGTGAGTAAATCTATTAGGAAGAATATTTGAACTATTCGTACTGTTCCTCTACATGTACCAACACGGACACCTAACAAAAAGTAAAGTAGGCCAAGTTACGCTAATTTTCCTTGTCTAGACATATAAGAGGCGATATCAAATTGTGTCCATATCTCAGGGAAGTGGAAATTGAAAAAAAAATCTTTTCGTAATGTGATGTTTGTTTGTTGTTTTATGAGGATCAACCTTATATGTAATAAGAATTAAATATACAGACTCACGCTTTCCTGCGTGAATTTTCACAGTGTCAGCAGCAGTGTACAACGAACAACACGGGGAGTATCGATTTTCTAGCAATTACATACTTCCCTAATAGTACTGATCTTAACCCTTTACCTAACGAATCGCCAGCATCCGCCCGCGTAATATGCAAATTCAGCAGTTGAAAAAATTTAATTTTTCAAAATATTTCAACAAAACCATATCATGGGACCCCTCATTGGAACGAGCTCTTTGAGCTCGTTCCAATGAGGGGTCACATGATATGGTTTTGTTGAAATTTTTTGAAAAATTTTAAAAAATTATATTTAAAATAATAAATTTTGATATCGTCTGCGTTGGGTAAAGGGTTAAACAAATCATTTTTCCGAAATTGTTTTAACGTATATAATATAATTCTGGTAAGAAAATTTTATGCATGAGGATAAGGATTTCAAACCCGCAATTCCTTTGGTTCAGACGAAACGTTCAACATGCAAAAACACTCAATTGGCAAAACAGGGATTCAAATCCAAAAAAGTAAAATTCCTGCCTGTTACATGGGATACAAAGGTCGTAAGGCAGGAGTTACCAGACATCTTTGCGATCGTGGTGGCGCTCGATTTATCCGTTGTTAAAATACGAAATGAAGTTACCGACGGTTCTAACAAATCAATGAGACCGGATGCTCAAAAGATATGGGGAAATATTCAGAATTAGCTTATGACTCTATATGTAACATTTTACGGCAGAGACATACTTGTTACATTGCAGACATATATAGTTATGTTTTACAGGTAGATATGAGTAAATGCGGCAGGTAAGAGGTGAGAAAAAACAGATATTTATAAAAGATTCAATCTTCGAATGTCTGGGACCAAAATGCTGTTAGGTTTGGTTTCATAGCTAACAAAAGAAATTGGAAATCAGGTAACACGGAAAAGGATGAAGTTAGTAGAACTCATAGTTGCGCCTTTTTATTCGAGAGATGGGAATAGAAGAAACATGAATGAAATTAATTCTTAGAACGAAACAATACCTTTGCAGCTGAATAAAGAGGCTTTCTCCTCGAATATCAGGACATTCGTGAACAAATTGTCTTGTCACTGTTGAGACATTCGGAAACGATGTAAACAAACTTCATCCTAAATATACTGTCCAAAAACAAGTTAAGCCCCCCCCCCCCCCCTTATAATACCTGTGGGTGGGTATACGAACAGCTCATATTATGACGTTCTGCATCCTCTATCGGATCGTGCATACATCCTTAAAACTGGTGAATATTTGCTGGCTATTGACCATTTCACTGCCGTGTGCTTATAGAAAATTGAGACAACATGACAGTTAGAGTAATTCGGAAGGTCATGGACAGCATGCCACGCCGATTAACCCTTTCCAACGTAACGGCCTAAACCAGCTAGCACTATTCTCAAAAATCGCCAATTAATTTTCATTTTTTTTCTTTTTTTTTTCTCAAAAACATTGGTTATGACCCCCCGTTGGAATGAGCTCGTTCCAACGAGGGGTCATAACCTATGTTTTTGAGACAAAAAATGAAAAAAAATAGTTATTCAAGAATTTTGTTTGCAAGTGTCGTCTGCTTTTCATGTCGGGTAAAGGGTTAAGATGTGTTAGATATTCTCGAGGCTTTTCCATCAGGTACTGAACAATGTGCCGTTTTTTAACGTTGTGATGACGTCCGCGGTGCCTAATATTCATTTAATAAAAAAGAAAGCTCTAGAAACCCTTGCTTCACCAATAAGGCATATTCCCCCTACTGCAAATAGCAGGTTTTCTAAGGAGAATTTACCCATTTACTGTATACCCACTGGTATTATAGGGAGGTGGACTTAACTTTTTTTGGACAGTATATATAATAATCAGCAGCCTTCTAAAAAAAAAAACAAACATGAGTCTGCTCTTCCAAATTACTATACTTCGAGTTGAGGGACAGAAATCAGAGGACATTTTTTTCGTTGGGATCAAGATAGATCGGCTTTTTTTCCACTATAATTCAGAGTGATGAATTGTTATCATCCATACATGGAGCACATGCCATAAGTCGCATGAGTATTGCCGCACAGAGATGAGAAACATGGAAAAATACATTTGGGACACGCATTTGTGCAAGATTTCCAATATTCACACCATCAAATAGAAGTTGGAATGAAAACGGATTGGCCAATTCCTAGCTTTAATCTGGAGCTGAAACGGTTAACCGATTAATCGATTAATCAATGATCGACATCTTGATCGATACAAAAAATAATTGATCGATTAACCGTTACTTTTGAACTACTGTATTATATTGATTAACAAAGGAACAAACTTGCTCCAAACAGGCAAACATTGTCACACTGACTCACATCAATTATATGAGACAGAGTAAAGCATGCAAGTTACTTGCTACATACTTGTTTACTTGCATGATCATTATACTGTATTAGTAGCTGGAAATGGTCATTCTTTACCCTTTACCCGTTGCTGGTAGCAGGCGAGACTTGCAAAATAAATTCATGAATTACTAAAAATTGTCAATTGTCAATTTTGTCTCAAAAACATAGCTTATGACCCCTCATTGGAACGAGCTAAACGAGCTCGTTCCAATGAGGGATCTTAAGCTATATTTTTGAGACAAAAATTGAAGACAATAAATTTGAATGGAGATTTTTGTATATAGGCCTAGTCGGTTTGGTTTGTTACGTTGAGTTCATTGAGCTCGTTCCAATGAGGGGTCATAAGCTATGTTTTTGAGACAAAAATTGAAGACAATAAATTTGAATGGAGAATTTTGTATTTTGGCCTAGTCGGTTTTGTTTGTTACGTTGAGTAAAGGGTTCATGCTGTAAATCATCAACGGTATGACCATTATTCAGGTATCTATTTGGACAAGTGATTAATCGATCAAGAAAACCCCTTAACCGTTTCAGCTCTACTTCAATCGGTAGAACTCAAGGGCTGCCAGAGGTAGAACTACGATTGTTCGCATTATATTATGTGTATGAAGAGCCTGGGCGAGAGGACAGAAATATGGACAAAATTTGATATTTCCTCTTAAAGCATGTTTGATGGCCTACATCAGTTTCATACGTGTTTGGGCGTTTCTATAATACTGTCTTTGTGATAAGTAGTAGGCGCGTTCCGTCCGAGTAATAAAAACGTTAACGTCTCAGGTTTCGGTTTTGACATAGAGCGATGCATCGATTGGATATGAGCCTTACTATAAAGAAACACACATTTGAGCTACACTGGAATTGTGTAAACTGATATGGTGTATTATTTGGGTCGAAAATCTATTTTCATCGCGATGAGATTGAAATACCTGTCGGACGCGGATTTTTCATCGATGCACCTGGAATTTATGGCTGCAACGCTATTTTTTAATCTAAAAAAATACGGTTGCAACTCTATTTTCTCTATAAAGAAAACTCATTGCGATGAAAAATACACGTCTAACGTGCATTTATACGTCGGACGTATGCAAGACAAGTTGGAGTATAAATTGCACGTTGGACGTGGATTATTTTGCAGGTGCATCGATAAAAAATGTGCGTCGGATGTATATTTCAATCTCATCGTCCCAAATGGTAGGGCTGCACGATATTCAAAACTGAATACCGGTATCGGCATTCAAAAGAATACCGCGGACCGGTATATTGAAAACTGTTCAGATATACGAACACAAGTACCACAATCAAGACTCGAGGCATCACGGTCGGAACAAATTAGCATGCCTTGATGATGCGGTTCGAAAACCTTTACCCAACGCAGACGATATCAAAATTTATTATTTCCAAAATTAGTTTATCAGATTTTCCCCAAAGATTTCAACAAAACTATATCATGTGACCCCTCATTGGAACGAGCTCGTTCCAATGAGGGGTCACATGATATAGTTTTGTTGAAATTTTTTAAAATTATTTTTTCAACTGCTGAATTTTATATTACGAGGACACAAGCAGACGATTCCTTGGATAAAGGGATAATATTATTCATTCGGGGCTACAGTTAAAAAACTCAAGACATCTTGAAAATTAAATTGCGGGTAAATAAATAATGACAATAAACCGATATTTTTGTAATTACACCGGTATTCAATCGATATTGGTTTGAATACCGGTATATATCGATTTATCGATATACCGTGTAGCCTTACCAAATGGTACACCATAAACGGTAGAATAAAATATATAATCTTGACGAAACGAGTCGAATATTCAGTGATTGTATCTTCTATTTAGGACATATCGATCGGGACAGTTAATTATTGTCTTTGTTCAACCGCATAGGTTGAAATCAGAAAGGCCATGCGAAGCTGCAAAATTAGATTCGATTCAAAAACGTCCCGATGATTCGATTCGAGTTGTACTGATTCGGAAATTTTCGAATCGCCGAGATGTTTTCAAGATCTTACCAAATGTGTCCGCCTCTTGAACTCTTCTTCTGTCATCAGGTCTCCTGTACTGGACTTGGTCAAAGAAGAAGAGTTCAAGGCGGTTCTGCTTCTGAAACTATTTTGTTTCCGTTTCTGGATTATACCGTATTTTATTGATTTAACCAAACAAGAGATGCCGTTGAATAAAATTCTTACGTTTGTAAGAAGATGCACTATCTATAACTTGAAGAACGGTGAGTTTTGATTCGAGATTTGATTCTAATCGATTCGAGATTCGATCCGAAATCCTCTGCTTTCTCCGATTCAGAATTCGATTCGACCCGAAATTTGAGAACCGCGGGGCCCCAGATGTCAGAGCATATTCAGTATTTTGTCGCAATGCGCGAAACACTCGTCTTTAAACGGATTCGTATGCATTTAAGTTCGCAGTAAGTGTTATTAGCTTCGAATTGTTTCTTAAAATACAGAAGGACTATAAACAGCAACAGACGGGCCAGATCCGTAGAGGTAGGAGACGATGATCATCCGCAACATATCAAGGGTGGAACTGACAAAGAGGATGCAGCCGAAGCATCAGCTACATCTCTCAAAAGTAGCGTAGAGAAAGATATAGATTAATTTTAGTTTTCAAACGTTGACGGCCCAACATCAACCACAACGTCGCGCACAGGCGAATTTGTCATCGTCTGGTAAATGATTGCATTTTTTAGTCAGTTATAGATATGGTTTTTGTTTGGGTGTAAATTTACAATAAAAGCTTTCAAGAACGTGGCAGATAGTAAACATTTGTGAAAAAGACGTAAAATTGACGCTGTTTTGGACAAAGGTCGAAATTTGAAAATCTGACAATTTCATTTAATAGAGGCATCATGCAAATAATTGTGTGTGAAATTTTATAGCTGTGTATAATATTTATACAGAGCAGAGCGTTTGAGAAAAGGAGCGATTCGCTGAAAAACAACACAAATGAGGGCTAAATTTTAAATGACGTGAAAAAGTAAAAAAAAATACCTTAAATGAAAAAAAAATCAGAAACAGGTATATTTTTATTTTTCGGGCTTAACAACATATTAAAATTTCATGAAATTCGGACATGATTCACATTTTTGTGACGTTTTGTCAATTACGTCACCCTAAAATTCCGCTATAACCGTTGAGAATTTCCCTGGTCGGTACCACATTTTTGATATGGCTTTTGTCAGTGATGGGATTTACAAAAATTGAAAGTGGAAGGATTGATACAGGCGTTGATTTTAAAAGATCAAGAAAAGCGGGTAATTGGTAATTGTTTTGGGTGAAGGGAGAAAATTAAAAATTCAGACGGTCATTTTTTACCGCTGATTATCATTAACATTTGTGTCAAATTTCGTGATTGCAGATTATCAAGGTGATAGCCAAAAGTTGCGATTTTGTTGTATAAAAGTGTGAATATTTTCTATAATCTTTCTGAATGGGTTAAACATAAAACTTAAAGAAAGGTATGTGGCGGACCCCGAAAACAGATCGGCAATAATTCAGACGCTGCTAAATTAAGTATGAAATTTAATGCCCATTATGGTGCACGTGTTCAACGCCATATGGGCTTCTGATAACAGATCAATAGTAAGAGAGACAAAATTCTCTTCTGTATTATTTATCTGGGTAATTAAAGCCAGTTAAAATCTAATTGCAGAATACAGTGCATCACATATGTTCTGGACACACACCCATATTACGCATCTATCCTGTCACCGAAATGTCAGAAGATACCAAAATGCGAGTCTTTCAGAGGAACTTTAAAGCGAGTGTTAAATTAAGATAGATCTAAGAGACCAGGTTCAAGAGAAGCGATCAACTGAGAATAAATGTTCTGGCTATCTATATAAAAATCGGGGGATTTCTCGAAAAATTCGTTCCAGCCAATTCCAGTCGGAAGGTGTGTAAGGCTGTGGGTCGTTGCGAGGCAGTTGGCCTGAGGGCACTCAGAGAAGGTCCGAATTTAGCCTTGGCCGTCGAGGATCATAGGCATCGAGACTGAAAGTCCGCGTATTGTCGTAACCCCGTGAGGGTTGTAAGGAACCGATTGTAGTTGGTTAACGGTTGCGAACCGTAGTGGCATAGTAGCCAAAGAAGTAAAAGCTGTAACGTTGAGGTCAAGAAACCATGTTAAGAGCTTGAGTAAGCGCTGGAATAGCTCGCGAGATAAGATAGTTTTAGGCGGTGCGAGAATTGGTGATGTTGAGAACACTTTGCAGAATATTTTTATGTAAGTTTTGTTAAGTAGAAAGCTGAAGGCGAAGAATAACTTAACCTCTTGAGAGCCAGGCGAGGCGCAAGGTGATCGTGAACTGTGGTAGACGCCGATTGAATTGTGATTGAACTGCGAGAACGCTGATAGAGTCACACAAGCAGAACATTATATGAGTTAAGTCCGACTAACGTCAAGTTAACCCTGCGAGGAGGAAGCAACGAGAAGTGAATAGATACTTTGTATTTATCACAAGCCGTGAGAAGATGAAGAGGTCGATCCAGCGGACACAGCTAGCTGTGGGAGACGTCGAGGGCCCTAAAGAATAAACTTTTATCGCGTAATTAATGTATTCTTGTGGATAATTTTGTGAGTAATTTGTTTCATATTATATTTCTTCGTACATGTAAATAAATAATCTTTTCAGTGAATTATCGTTGATCACCCTTTGGCGTTGGAAGCCACAGGCACCTTCGGGAATCCTGAGAGTTCCAAGCGGATAGGGCATTGATAAGGTGGCAAGGTTTACGTTCGAACTGGGGTTCAGACGACAGTCACTGGCTGTCGACTGAGCACTGATATGAACATAAATTTCCCCCATCACTTAACCCCTGTAATCCTGCGACACAGATTGAAAACTAATCAGGAAAAGAAAAAAAGGGCGACGTTCGCCACACGTCACCAACTTCGTTGTTTCGATCAGTCATCAAACATCCAAGTTAAAAAGAGTGCAGTTCAAAAGACCGAACTTCTCGCATATCAACTGAAATGCGTGATTCAAAGGACAATTTTGCTACTCAACAGAATGACGTTTCGATTCAACAGAATGACGTCTCTCTTAGGTCCAAGAGACCTGCCTACATTAAAAGATAATAGCAAAACTAGACTGCTTGTTCAAGCCCTCTACCCAACACGAACAGAAGTCGACATTTACAAAAAATGTTTTTATATAACTAAGAAAATAATGCTTGTGATCCCTCGTTGGAATGACTCAACAAAATATAAATGAAACATTTTGTGAATTGGCGCTGATCATTTTTATCCATTCAGTCTGGAAAGGGTTAAAGCAAGCAGTCACGATGAACCCAAAAGATGCCTTGAACGATTGATTTGTAAATGTATACCGTGTCGGAATAGAAATGAACTGAATATCATGCATTCTTAGGTCCCACTGACCCCCTAAAAAGTAAGCATACAATGAGGATCATCCGATAATGAGTCTTCGATAATAATCCTTCAAAAGAACAAGATTACAGAAAAACGATCCACAAATACTCAGATGGGTTGGCGAGCCATAGGAGCAGGTGGCCCTTCTCCGACGACTTTTTAGTTTTTCTCATTCTCAGCCGTGATACACAGTAAACAGATAGTAGACCCCTGTCGAAGACATCAGAGACACTTTCAACAACCAGGATCATATCGAGTGAGAATGACTTCGAGTAATTACTGCAATAATGACTCTTCGACTCTATTGATGGCTGGTTATTTCCGGTGATTCGAGTCGTTGACGGGTCGTTTTGGGTAATTCGACACATTCACATCGAATAGAACATAAACCAGATCATGTAACTAGATCTATAAAACTACGCGAGCCTCAAAACAACCCCGCGCCACCTTAGATGACGCTCTACAACAAACAAAATGGACGACGGGAACGCGTATCACCTTCACAAAACGCGCACTCTTACCACCAGTCACTAAGATGATTTTTCACTTCGGGAATACGGCAGATATGGGATGAAACATTCGTGACATACTACTTCCGTCCACTGTTAATCTGTACATTTATCTTTCTTGACCAAGCCCGAGAAAAAAAATCCACTTTTGCTCCTTATTTCTGGATAGTTTCGGAACTATTGATTTATTCGTTACGTCTTTTGTCCAGCAAGAGTAAATAGTGCGCCCGGCATTACTTGTATTTCTCTGAAAATGTTTTAAGGCAAAAGCTGGCTTTCTCCCATCACCAATATTAATCGTTAATATTAATATTAATTGAACTGAACAAGGGGCGCATGTCAGTGTGTGTCATGTCGACCTCCCTTGGTATCAAACTGTAATCTAACCTTTCGGTAAATCACTAAACCAGGATACAAACAAACTGACATTTTCTTTCTTCACTTTGTTTGTCTGTATTTTCTGTTTCTGATTTCTGATTTCCAAGTGTGCTCAATACCCCACTACATGTTGATAAATCCAAGAGGAGTGGCTCACACAAGCGTTTTGCTTAACGCCGACTCATGTCTTTACATGTAACAGTACGATATTACATTTTTATAGTGTAAGTTCAGGAATTATGTTTACTATGTGTATTCAGGAAGTTTCTTATCAGCAAACGACGGGGGCGCAGTAACCGGTTCTCTTCAGATCACCGACGTTAAGTAAAGTCTAGCCCGGTTAGTCCTTGGATGGGTGACCGTCTGAGCGATCGATTCGAACTCTCGTGTTGTGCCCTTGGGCAAGGCACTTAACACCGATTGCCCACATGGGGGCACGGTGCCGCCGTGTACTAATGCGTACTGCATGTCGACGGTGCGCATGTCTTCAACCAATCTAACCCTGCCTGTGCTGTGCGGAGTTACGATGTTGGCGAGCTGGCAGCTGCTCGTCGTTGCACGGTGGTTCTCTCCGGGTACTCCGGCTTCCTCCACCCGTAAAACTGTAACCGACACGATATGGCCTTGGCTGTTAAGGTGTCGTTAAACCCCAATAAATAATAAATATATCAACAAACGAACTTTCCACATTAAAGTTGTTTTTTTAAATCACATACGTCATGTTGAACGGATTGATGACTTCTACTATATTTTTAGATTTTAGAAAATCGGTATGAAAAGAAACATTTACAGATATACGAACGAGTTATGCACAAATTAATTTTTATTGTTTGAAAGACTAAACCAATCAAAACAATTTTTTCAGGTGCAGCAGGTTTGGTGGTTGGGCATCCTTTTGATACAACAAAGGTAAGAAAATACAAATAATGTTCGTGTATGCAGTACGGTTTAACGACAATTTAGAAAACCCGTGTCATAGCGTTCAGTTTTATGGATTGAGAAGCAGTGGAAGTGTTGTAATTGAAGTGAAGAGCAAAAAGTAAGCAATCGACTTCTGTACTAAGCAAGCGGACGCCAAGGGCGCATTAGTACCCACTGTATTGGTTGAAACTATGAGGGCTGAAAATATTAATTGAGTTTATCCACATAAGTAACAAGATGTGGTACAAATCGTCCCCCGAGTTGCAACGTGTTCTATGTGCCTACTGGCACATAGAACACATTGCAACTCAGGGGACGAAATCACACAGGGAATTCAATCGGTGTATAATATCCACGGTGACAAATAATGAATTAGGAACTGGCAATACATTTGATGTGTCAATACGCTGTAAATTCCCCCAATTTAGGCAAAACCATTATATTGTACATGCAAAAGTACCTTGATATCCCATAATATTATTTGGCTGGAATTAATATAATTGTTTTAATAAAGGAGATTGGAAGTGATAAAACACGTCGATTTGATATTTAAGCTGCGAAAGGATATCCGAAGTTCGACAAGGTTAATCCAAGCTTTGCGCAGAAATAAAACTGTGTAACCTACCACGAACGAGGCATGCCGAATTGCATGAAGTCTAGTCGTGCGCCTTGTTCATAATTATAAGGGTGAAGCCTTATTTGTCTATTTATTGGGGTTTAACCACACTTTCGACAGCCAGGGTACCCTCGTGTCGGACAGTTTACGGGTTGAGGAAGCCGGAGTACCCCGATAGAACCACTGGGCTATGGCGAGCAAATGTCAGACTCCCCAACGTACTAACTACATACAAGCAGGGTTAGTATTGGTTGAAGACAAGTGCACCATCGACGTGCAGTACGCCTTAGTACACAATGCCACCGTGTCCCCACGTGGACAATTGGGATTAAGTGTCTTGACCAAGGACACAAAGCGGTTTCCGGAGGTGGGTTTCGACCCGAGGACCTCTCTGCTTGCAGCCTGCATCTCTACCTACTGAGCCACTGCGCTCCCAAGATGAAGCCGTTACATCAAATAACGATTTAAAGCTTTTTATTTTTATCTGTCATGGCCCTTAACCAGACTCTGTAACCCAAGCTCTCAAGCCACCAGTTTAATTCTGTTCAGAATTCGACGCCTTTGTGAGCTATTTGTTTATTCACTTTTCGTGAAGTTTGCGTGGAGACAACCGACAACCCCTGATACAATGTGATGTGCTTTCACTCACAAAGGTATACAAATATTTTTTCGATCTCCAGTAAAAGATTTTCTATTCTATAACTTATGAATTCCTCTTGAAAACATCACAATATTAACACAATTAACGGAACTACGCAGCGGTATCATAAAACTTGCTTTGTGGTGAGTCTTCATTCATAATGATAATGCCATCAAAGATTCAGTCAAACCAAGTCTCGTTTGAGAAGCATGTTTTTGCGTTGATTCAAAGAAAATGAATATTTATGGTATTTTTTCGATTCAATTGTCTTGAATTATATTTTAAGTTCGTCCGAAAAGCGAACTGTTGGTTCACTTTTCCGATAAACTGAAATTTTCCGGGCGCTTTAATCTAAACATAGATGATGGACTATTTAAGGTTTGGACTGGTTCCAGGCCTTAACAACGTCAATTTCCTTGCAGAATTAGACTGGTAGCTTGAGAGCTTGATTCTAACCTAAATAATAGTTACATGTGATAATATTTATTATTGCCACTTTAGCGGGCGTTCCCTAGAATATTAACGGAGTTTAGCGGGGCGGTAAAACTCAGTAATTAATGACGTCATACAGTCGGAAGCGGGCGGTGAGCGTTAATGAAAACACAATTCATTAACAACTTCCGGTTATGGTAATAATAGTAATAACATGATTTTTTAACGACCCTTGAGGACCAAATAACAGTCCTCTGGCTTATAAACGGTCCTTGACTTCTTCTTGGGCCGTATAATGTTATTAAGAACGTAAGCGACGCTTCTTCGTTTTTATTACTTTGTAGTGATATAAGCGATAGTCAATAAAAATGGTAGTCACATGTAAACAACCTGTGTTCTGACATGGTGAAAGAAGTGGGCCGAATAAACGCTCATGATACATTGAGTGCAGTTAGAATGTCATCGAAACAAAACAAAACAAAGTTGGTTTTGTCCGATACACAGAACAGACTAAAAGTGAGTTTTGACTCGTAACATTTCGCCCCAGTTTGGTCTCAACTGCTCGAACATTTTCAACATGGCTGCTAATTTTCAGTTCGATAATCCCGCATTAAATTGGGCCGCTCGTGGCATTTATCAAGAGTTCCAACGCTTTAAACAGCACGTAGAATTTACATTTAAAGGACCCCTGGCAAACTCTCAGTCTAAAGACCGCGTAGGCTGGCTCGGACTCTGGATAGGGCAGCAAGGTCTCAAAGTATACAAAACGTTCGTTTGAGCTGCAGATGAACAAGACCACCTAGTCAAAATTTTAGACAAACTAGAGGACTATGTTCACTTGAGGAAAAAACAAACGTGTAGCCCATTTAAGGCAAACCAGAGAAAACAGTTGGAAGGCGAATGTTTCGACAATTTTGTGAAAGATCTCGGTCTTCTATTCCAATGACAACAACAACACTGATGACATTTTGATTGATCTTATAATAAATGGCATAAAACATGCAAAAGTCCAAGAACGTATATAAGATAGGGGTTCAGACTTATTAATGATTCGAGGTGAAGAAGTTTTCAAAATTGAGGAGAACTCTCATGAGAAAACAGAAGAAAAAATTTCAAAAACATTTCAGCAAACCCCAACCTAAAATCCAGCCCGCAGATCAAAACGGAAATTTCATTGTTAAATGGTATAGGTGTGGCACATCTCACGACAAAGGGAAATGTTCAGCGAAAGATACTATCTGCAAATAGTGCAAAAAACCAGATCACTGGATAAAAGTTTTCAAAAAAGACTTCGTAAAATTAATTTAATAGAAGAAAGTGCAAGTGACTGTGATAAACTTTAACACATCCAAACTGTTGACATAAATAGTCATTCACCAGATGACAAATGGCAAATTGATTTAGTTTTAACTAACAAAACAGTTCCAATTCGAATCGACATTATCACATAGATGCAAAGTGTTGTGTGTTGGTAAAATCGGCGGCTGACTCTTTCAAAAACAAAGGAAAACGGGAAAAATCAATCAAAAGTTTGAAATCATATACTTGGCATAAAATAAAGCCAATTGTAAAAGTAATTTTACCTGTTCGTTACAAGAGCAGGACTATCAGTGTTCTGTTTTAAGTCCTTGATTTGAAACAAGAATGCATTATTTGTAGTGAAATTTCTGAAAAATTGGGTCTTGTCAAACGAGTGAACAAATAAGTGAAGCTCAGAACTTTTAAAACTACATTGAACATCAGTTATCAAATAAAATAAATGAAGCCCAAAACTGTGAAAACCGCATCGAATATCAATTATCATATGACTAACTTGGTCAAAACAACAGGCACACTACCTAGTGAATATAAAATAAAAATCGAAGACAATGCAAAAGGCGTAGTTCACAACAGCCATCAAACAAAGAACAATTGAATAATTACATGAAATGGAAAACAATGGTTACATTACCAAAGTAAATAAACTAGCCGAATGGGTAAACTCTATGGTCTTTTCAACCCGTAAAGATAAATTATGAATCTGCATTGATCCAAAGGACCTGAACAAAGTCATAAAACGGGAACATTACCCAACGAAATCAAGAGGGAATGTGATAAGCAACATCCCAGATGCTAAAATCCTTTCAGTCCTGGATGCAAAATCCGGCTTTTTACTGATCAAGCCCGACGAGGAATCATCACAGTTAAGTACATTCAACACTCCAATTGGAGTGCCTACCACTACCGTTTGGTATTAAAAGCGCGCCAGAAATATATCAACATATTATGGACCAAATCCTTGAGGGCATTGAAGGAGCATTCGCAATCATCGATGATATTCTAATTGCAGGCCATAATATGGAGCAACATGACAAGATTCTTAAGCAAGTCGTCGAAAGAGCAACAAGCTACAATTGGAAATTACATTTTGACAAATGTGCCACTAGACAATCTAAAGTAACCTATATAGGACTTGTTATCACCGCTGAAGGGTTAAAAGCAGATCCTGAAAAACTACAGGCAATAATTGACATGCCTGCTCCTCAGAACAAAGAAGGTGTTCTCAGATTTCTTGAACTAGTTCAATTTTTATCAAAGTTCATTCCGAACCTTAGTCAAATTGATGCACCACTCCGAAATCTTTTGAAAGCCGATGTACTGTTTATTGGGACTTTGCGCAGAAAGATAGTTTCTGTAAATTAAAGCATCTTTATTGCATCCCCCAGTTCTTTCTTATTATGATGTTAACAAATCAGTTGAAATCGAATGTGATTCCAGTCAAGATGGGTTACGAGCAGTTCTTAAACGTCTAATGCAAGAAGGACATGTAATCGCATATGCGTCATGATCATTAATAGAAACCGAAAAACGATATGCACAAATCGAAAAGGAGATGCTCTCCATCGTGTTCAGTACAACTAAATTCTATCACTATATCTTTGGTAAAGAAACTGTAATATACAATGTTCACAAGCCTTTGAAACAAAATTTTCTGAAAACCTTTATTGGCAACACCCATGAGAATTCTGAAAATGATGTTAAAACAACAATGGTATGACTTGCTACAGAAAAGGTAAATACATGAAAATCTCTGATGCTCTATCAAGAGTATACATTATCTTATCAGTGTGTTGAAACAAATGATTCTGATCTGAGTGACACAATCAGCATGATTGCAGCTAGTAAGGACAAATATACAGAAATTCAAGAATTAACTAATAAGAAGCTCAATGTTTTATATAGTGTTATTCTGAATGGCTAGCCTGATGTGCAGCGCGATGCACCTCTTGAAGTCAGACAGTATTGGGACTCGCACGATTGACTATCTGTGCTAGACGGCATAATATACGAAGGCTTCAGGCTAGTTATGCCACCCAGTCTCCGTGATCACATGTTAGAACTGGTACACGGAAAATCAAAATGCAAACAACGTGCACGCTAAATTATGGGCTGGCCGTGTATGAACTCTGCCATTGAAAAAGTGGTTCAAGACTGTAGTTTTTGTGACATTTATAAGAATCAACAAGCGACGGAATCACGGAAACCTATACCTACACCCGATTTGTCATACAGCATTGCTGGTTGTGATTTGTTTGACTTTGACCCAAAGAAATATCTGTTAACAATGGACTGTTACTCAAAAGTTATAGTTGTAGTGCAGTTAGACTGTGTGACAACTTCAGATGTGACAAATGCATTAAAAAGCATATTTGCCACTCACGGTATTCCATTTAAACTTCGTTCAGACAATGGACCTCAATTCTCGTCAATTGAATTCAAAAAGTTCTCCAATGATTTAGGCACCGAACATCAAACTTCCAGTCCTCTTTCCAAAGTAGCAACGGTGAGGTGGAAAGAGCCATTCATTCAGACTGTTAAACGTTTATGGAAGAAATCGAAAGATAAACATTTGAAATTACTTGATTATCGTACTACACCACTTGATGGTCTGAACTGGTCCACAGCTCAGCTCCTCATGGACAGACGACCAAGGAATTCATTACCTACATCAAAAGACATTTTAAAACCTTGTATGGTCAGCTCTGAAATTGTTTGAAAACATTTTTGATCAACAAAAACAAAAGCAGTAATTATATTATAATCACAAGAAAGATGTGAAAGAGTTACCTCCACCAGAGGATGGCAGTAAAGTGCGAATGAAACCACAAGCTGGTGCTAAATGGTGGTCTCCTGGAACTGTAGTCACACATTACAATAAACCAAGGTCATATGTTGTTCAAGGTGGCAGTCAAGACAGTGGTCGTTTGTACCGATGCATCCGCAGACATTTACGCTTGTCAACACAGGCCGCTTCTGCTGATATTAACACTACAAGGAGAAACGATAATATTCTTGGGGAATACGTTGATGTATACCCACGTGCTAACTCCAGTACTTCCACGCATGGTGACATGAACAGAGAGCCTCATGTTGAAAGTAAGATAGCACCCACCCAAGACTTCCATACAAAGTCTCCGTTAAGACAAGATCCGGTAGACTTGCTCTGAAACCTTCAAGACTTAACATGTAGACAAACACACACATCTAATCTGATCAGTGACAGTCTAGTCTAATCAGTGACAATCTAGTCTAATCATTGATAAGCCAAAATAAGCATGTCTTGAGACAATCTTAATTTAAGTAAATCTCAAATTATAATGTGAACTGTTAGGGAACTGCTCTTGTTGTCCTATGCATCATTTTGTCATGCACGTAATTGCAACAGCTGTTCAGTATTAGATTCTCAATAATTATATACACCTGGAACTTAATTAAGCACTCCCAGACATGTTTCATGGCAGTGAAGGTGCTGTTACTGATTATTATGTTGTAATGGTTGCTATGTCTTGCAGTACATTTCATCTCGTGAAACGTAATGTTTCTGGTTGATAGCGTACCCCAAACACATCCCATCGTCCACGTGAAGCATTCTACCCACGAATGTCTCAAAAAACACTATCACCCACATGCAATATCTGGGTATAAAACAAGAAAATTTGTCACTTCTTTTATCAGTAAATGTTGACATGGCAAGGAGAAGGCTGTCAGAGGCACTAAGATGGCAAATCGTTGCCATGCATGCAACAGGCATGTCAATCAAAGCTATTGAAAGGCAACTTGGCAAAAGTCATTTTGTCATCAACAGACTTGTCCGAAAAAATCAACAAACCAACGATGATAAAGTCCTGGACAACATCGAAAGACCTTTCCGCGGGAAGATCGGAGTCTGGCACGCCTCGTCAGGCGCGAAACCTTTGCTTGAAAGGGGATTTTGAAACGCCTTTGACTTCCCAACAGGCGTTCGTGCAACAGAACTGTCCAAACCCGTCTCAAAGCACTGCATATGAGATCCACAAGGATCATGAAGCGTCAAGCTCTGTCCGATCAGCATCAAAGATGACGTTTGGAGTGGTGTATGGCACGACAACATTGGAATCTCAGGACATGGAGGAGAGTCCATTGGTCAGCGAGAGTAGGTTCCTACGTCACGTCACAGATGGTAGTCTGAGAGTGTGGATGCATAAAAATACTGCCTACGGGCACAGGAACATCAGACCTACTGTTCCTTATGATGGAGGATCAGTTAATGGTGGTCTGGCTGGGGATGCCTCTCTCCTGATTGTAAACTTGATATGGTGAATGTTCGTGGGAATCTCAATGGTCATCAGTACATCCAGGACATTCTCAATCGGAGTGTCGTGCCTCATTTTGACAACCATCCGCTGGCTACTCGCCCTGTATTCATGGACGACAATGCAAGGCCACATCGTTCCCATTCCGTGAGAGCAATCCTTCAGACCAACGTTATTACAACACCACCTTGGCCTGCACTGAGCCCCGATTTGAATCCCTTAGAACACATCTGGGGCTATCTTGGACGTCATATGCAAGCAAGGGTTCCGCCTGTACAGCATTTGGCCGATTTAGAAGCTGCATTGCATGAGGACTGGTAGCAGTTGCCTCTGGACCGAATCAGAAGGCTCGCTGGTAGCATTAGGAGGAGGGTTCAGGCTGTCATCCGGGCACATGGTGGATACACTCGCTACTGACGTCAGACACTGGTATTGTGTTCAGGAGTTCACAAGTTACATTTTTCGTCAGTAATTACCGGAATTGTTTCATCATTTTGGACCATTCCAGCACCATACTTGTCGAGAGAACATTTCTTCATCAAAAACATTAGTGACAGATATGTGTAATTAGCGCCATTAAAATACTGCATATTTTCATCATTGTGTTGTCTTTCATTTGTCAATAGACCATTCCTTCCGCAAACAATCACTTTTGGCATCTTAAAGATAACATGAAAGTAAAGACAGTTTATATTAACACCACTGCGAAAAAACAGGGGTTGCTTAATTAAGTCCCATGTGTATATAAAGGAAACTTAATTTCAATCCTGATTTTATTTTGGCTTTTCTTGGAGAAGAAAGGTGTAATGTTATTAAGAACGAAGGCGACGCTTTTTCGATTGTATTGCTTTGTATTGATGAATAAAAATGGTAGTCACTTGTAAACAGCCCGGTAGTAAACCCTCGGGCTGTTATTTATTCCTCTCGGGCCGTTAATAAACCATAACGCCCTCCAAACTCATGTTAGTATTATATTAATTGCAGGTACAGCAGCAAACAAGGACCGCTGGTCACCAGTATGCATCCACGGCTGATGCAATTAAACACATACACAAGCAGGGCATGGTGAGTAATCTTGTATCGTTCTACCAAGATTTAATAGTGAGGACATTCAGAATGAATTTCCTACAAACTTTTCATGATCAACCCTTCACTAAACATAGCGATATTATAGGTCAGGACTATCCACCAAAATTGAGTTGCATATTTTATTATTTTCAAGTTTTTTATCTCCAAAACACGTACACGACTCATTATTGGAATCATCCCAACAAGAGATCATAAACTATGTTGTGGGAGCAAAGTTTCTGTGATAAATTTGTAAGTTCATATCGTTCCTTGAGTAGAACAAGGCGCCAACTACTATTGTTTTTGACGTCTTGTTCCACTCAAGGGACGATCTGAATGATACTCGGAATGCCAATAACTCTTGGTGTTCCCAAATACAGACAAAACTGATTTCGTTGAGACTGCTGACTGATGGCGGCGAACCCTGTCACCAGAGTTCAATGTCGCAGTGAGAGTATTCACTGTGGTGGGAACCAGCCTTATATACTATTCAAAAAAGTGAGGATATTTGATAAAAGTGAGATATTTGAAGAAATATATTTTTATTTTCATCAAAAAGACAGTTGAGGCATTGCAGTGTGACATCTGGTGAATGATTTAACCCCCTGCACACAGATGTCAAAATCGCAAAATTTCAGGCTGCTAATTTTTCCAATGATGCAACTAGAAATTTAATCAATTCAGCCTTGTTTGACAGAGTTCATTGAACTCTGTCAAACAAGACTGAATTGATTAAATTTCTAGTTGCATTATGGGAATAATGGCTACTTGAAATATTGGTATTTTGACATCAGAGTGTGGAGGTTTAAGAGATAGTTTGGTGTCTGATAAGCACATATTCCACGCACTGAGCTGCAGAGGACATGGACGGTCCGTCAGAGAATTCACTACATTCAGTCCAAGACCTCAATACCTTGTAAATCCTCCTCGGTTCGTGAGACAAGCGCGCATCCAGCGTGGCATACTCCTTGTAACAACCAGTAGTGTAATAATCAACCAGTAATGTAATATTAACCAGTAGTGTAATAAAAATTAACCAGTAGTGTAATAATCAACCAGGAGTGTAATACAAATCAACCAGTAGCGTAATAACCAGTAGTGTAATGAACTTAACCAATAGTGTAATAAACATTCATGAAAACCAACAATTTTTCAACAAAATTTGAAAAATCTTTGGAGTGGCTCAAATCATAGTTTGGGTACATCTTATCGATTTTTAACCATTTTATCGTATATTTAAAGGCGTTTTGCAGGTAAAACATCATTTCGTGGATTCAGTACGACGAGGAAAGGTATTTTATGATTTTTATGATGATGTCTGTATTTTCTGGTGTTTAATGTCATTTTCTGCATTTGTGGCTTTATGTAAATTCAAGGTTGGCCAATTATTTATGATAATGTTGTACTTTTGAGAGACTTCTTACTCAGCCATAAGTTGTCAGGTTCCTTGATAACAGAATAAATTGTCACGGTAACTTACAGGTGCTGTAGTCTGATATTCAAGGACGTGTCTCTTGCGTGTTGTCTTCATTTATAATATTTAATACGGCTCTGACGGATCACTAAAGGTCTCCCACACCCCCATCTCCCGCTTTACGCGTCTACCTTTATGGGTGGAGGGAGGGAGGGGGGCGGGGTATCTTATTGTTGACATTATATGATTTTAGTTAGCTTTTACCGGTGTAAAGGAACATCGATCTCATTGGCTGGTACAGAAGTGTTAATTCTATTAGTTCACATATCCCTATGGGAATGACGTCACATTTCTAATGTAGTATAAGAGTGGTGTTAACCCATCAAGGAATTCTGCTGAAACAATATTTTCTACATGTTGAATGAGTTCAAGCTTTTTACATTAAACGTAAGTCATCACGGGATCTAAATAGCTGTCTACCATTGGTAATCGAGAACAATCTCTAGACATGGCAGACGAAAATGGCAGTGGACATCCAAAGCACACACTCCATTCACCTCGCTTTAGATACCCTTTACTCTCTTAGCAACCTCCTCCTTCAAGATGGAAAAAAAAAACTGACCGCAGATTTTAGGTAACCCACACCCCCAACCCCCATCCCCACCCCCGCCCCACCACACCTTCGTAAAATATGGTAGAGTGTCTATGCTCAAGGAATATGATGAGCACCACTCCTAGAAGAAAAACGAATTTTAGAATTCAAAACGGTCAACTATACTGAAAAAGCCACGCATAATGATACCGCGACTGAAATGGGTTGATGTGAGAGAGACCTTCAGAGATTCGCCTGGGCCGTAGTAAATATTATAATTGTAGACATCGCAGGAGATCACACAATTCTAGCTCTTGAACACCACACTTTATCACCCATAAGTTTTCAGGTATGATAGAACCTGACAACTTATGCCTGGAGTAAGCAGTCTCTCAAAATAACAGCATAAGTATAAATAATTGGCCAACTTTGAATTTACATAAAGCCACAAATGCAGAAAGTGCCATTAAACACCAGAAAATACGCACATCACATAAAAATCATAACAATACCTCTCTTCGCCGTATTGAACCCACGAATGATGTTTGACCTGCAAAACGCCTTTAAATGTACGATAAAATGATTAAAAATCGATAAGATGCACCCAAACAATGATTTGAGCCACCCCAAATTTTTTTCAAATTTTGTTGAAAAATTGTTGGTTTTCATTTCGTTTATTACACTACTGGTTAAGTTTATTACACTACTGGTTGATTTGTATTACACTACTGGTTGATTATTACACTACTGGTTAATTTTTATTACACTACTGGGTAATATTACACTACTGGTTGATTATTACACTACTGGTTGTTACACTCCTCACCATACGTCAAATATTAGCTTGACTGATGTTATTCCATTCTTCCTGCAGTGCAGCGGCGAGTTCCTGGACATTGGTAGGGGCTGTTGGTGTTGTCGTAGGCGCCTGCCAAGCATATCCCAGGTGTGCTCGATTGGTGAAAGGTCTGAACTTAGTGCTGGCCAAGGCAGTGTAGCGATGTTCTGCTCCTGGAGGAACTCTTTAGCGACACGGGCCCTTTGTGCTCTTGCACTGTCATCTTGAAAATGGAATCGACGGCAGTGACGTTGCACAAATGGCACCACTTGAGCTGCTAACATGTTGTCAGGGTAGTACTGCCTGTGACATGCCCTTGGATGAAATGTAATGCTGCTCTGCTTGTCATGGTTATGACTCCCCACACCAAAACCGATCCACCACCAAAACGATCGTGCTGCCTAACGGTTACGTCATGGTACTGTCACACTCTGTTTCGTCCGTCGTGGAAGTCGAGAGCAAACCTCGATTCATCGGAGAACATGACGTTGCTCCGCCGACGATTGTTCCAGCGCTGTCGTGCTCCACACCAATTACGTCCTGCTGCGATGTGACGTTCAGTCAAACGTGAAATTATTCGAAGTCGTCGAGCGTACAAATTCCAGCTGTGTATGCCATTTCGGATAGTCTGACCACTGACTCGCACGTCTGTCGTTCGATGCAGCTGCTGCCCAGTTTCTGAGGCAGTTTGATGGCGGTTACGTAATGCTGTACTTCGGGTGAAACGATCCTGGTTAGTAGTTGTCGCCCTTTGGCGACCTGACCGACGTCTGTCATCAACATTGCCGGTCTGATGGTAGCATGACCACAACCTGCTAATCAGCAATTGAGTGACGTTGAGAAATTGAGCCACTGCAGTCCATCTGTTGCCAGCCAGCTTCCAACATGCCAACGGCACGTAAACATTCGTCACGTGTCAGTCTTCGCATACCTCAAAAGTTACATTTCGACCAGAAACCATTGATGAACGAATTTATACCAAGAAAATAACGATGAGACCTCTGAAAAAGCCCGTTCAGTGCAAATGAAAATTTCAAAACGTACCCCACAGATATTAATGCGGCGCTCGTGCGAAAAGCCTGCACGAAGTTTTCGTGGGCCGGTGACATTGATGATCTACACTAAACTTGGTAACATATTGATGTGTCCATTCACGCGTATCCAATACCATTTTCCGAAAATATCAGCATCAGTTTGGATATCCCCTACTTTTTAGCTCACCTGAGCGAAGCTCAAGGGGAGCTTTACTAATCACTTTCTGTCCGTCGTCCGTCGTCCGTCGTCCGGCGTCCGTCGTCCGTCGTCCGTCGTCCGTCGTCGTCCGTCCGGCGTTAACTTTACATTATCGACTTCTCCTCCTAAACCACTAGCCCAATTTTATTCAAATGTTGGCTAAATGTTTATTACCTAATGCCAATTCAGATTTGTTCAAATGAAGTTGCCCCTCCTCCTGGGTGGTGCCACGCCCCCAAGGGGCACCAAAATCTTTGTAAATCTTCTTCTCATGAACCAGCAGTAGCAGAGACTTGATATTTGGTGTGCAGCTTCCTTTTCAGGTGTAGACTCAGATTTGTTCAAGAGAAGTTTGTGGGGCTATACTTGGCATCGTTATGGGAGGGGCAAAATTTTTTGCCCCACCCAAAATTTCTATTTTCCAAACCGAGAGGCTGATTTGAACGAAATTTTATGTGAGGGCTTATTGGGTCATGAGTACTTGATTTATGCAAAAAAAAAATTTCCCGCAGCCCCGTGGGAACCGCAGGAGCTAAAAATAGAAAAAATTTAAAACGCCCATATCTCCAAAACTGCACGGCACTGAGAATTTTTATTTGGTGTGCAGCTTCCTTAGGACCAACAGAAAGGATTGGTAAAAAAAAATTGCCATCGGTTTTATCATAGGGTACAGTTTCGGGACTTTGAAAAAGTGCTGAGTCAGCACTTTTTAACACTGTAGGCAATGGGAAAAACATTAAAAAATCTTCTTCTCCAGATCCAGCAGGCAGAATCTTTTGATATTTGGTATGCAACATTGTAGGGTGGATCTGATTCAAGTTTGTTCAAATCGGCCCTCTGGGTTTATATTTGGGCTCAGTATAGGAGCCCAAATTTGAACTTACTGCATTTCAGGCAAATTTCTTAAAAAATCTTCTTCTCCAGATCCAGCAGGCAGAATCTTTTGATATTTGGTATGCAACATTGTGGGGTGGATCTGATTCAAGTTTGTTCAAATCGGCCCTCTGGGTTTATATTTGGGCTCAGTATAGGAGCCCAAATTTGAACTTACTGCATTTCAGGCAAATTTCTTTGAAAATCTTCTTCTCCAGATCCAGCAGGCAGAATCTTTTGATATTTGGCATGCAACATTGTAGGGTGGATCTGATTCAAGTTTGTTCAAATCGGCTCCCTAGATTCATATTTGGGCTCACTATAGGAGCTTGAATTCGAACTTGATGCATTTCAGGCACATTTCTTCAAAAATCTTCTTCTCCAGATCCAGCAGGCAGAATCTTTTGATATTTGGTATGCAACGTTGCGGGGTAGATCTGATTCAAGTTTGTTCAAATCGGCCCCCTGGATTCATATTTGGGCTTACTATAGAAGCCCGAATTCGAACTTAGTGTATTTCAGGCAAATTTCTTAAAAAATCTTCTTCTCCAGATCCAGCAGGCAGAATCTTTTCATATTTGGTAAGCAACATTGTGGGGTGGATCTGATTCAAGTTTGTTCAAACCGAATCCCTGGGTTAATATTTGGGCTCAGTATAGGAGCCCAATTTCGAACTTAGTGCATTTCAGGCAAATTTCTTAAAAAATCTTCTTCTCCAGATCCAGCAGGCAGAATCTTTTGATATTTGGTATGCAACATTGTAGGGTGGATCTGATTCAAGTTTGTTCAAATCGGCCCCCCTGGGTTCATATTTGGGCTCAGTATAGAAGCCTGATTTCGAACTTAGTGCATTTAGGCAAATTTCTTAAAAAATCTTCTTCTCCAGATCCAGCAGGCAGAATCTTTTGATATTTGGTATGCAACATTGTGGGGTGGATCTGATTCAAGTTTGTTCAAATCGGCTTCCTAGATTCATATTTGGGCTCACTATAGAAGCTCGAATTTGAACTTAGTGCATTTCATGCAAATTTCTTAAAAAATCTTCTTCTCCAGATCCAGCAGGCAGAATCTTTTCATATTTGGTAAGCAACATTGTGGGGTGGATCTGATTCAAGTTTGTTCAAATCGGCCCCCTGGGTTTATATTTGGGCTCAGTATAGGAGCCCAAATTTGAACTTAGTGCATTTCAAGCAAATTTATTAAAAATCTTCTTCTCCAGATCCAGCAGGCAGAATCTTTTGATATTTGGTATGCAACATTGTGGGATGAATCTGATTCAAGTTTGTTCAAATCGGCTTCCTAGATTCATATTTGGGCTCACTATAGAAGCTCGAATTCGAACTTAGTGCATTTCAGGCAAATTTCTTAAAAAATTTTCTTCTCCAGATCCAGCAGGCAGAATCTTTTGATATTTGGTATGCAACATTGTTGGATGGATCTGATGCAAATTTGTTCAAATCGGCTCCTTAGATTCATATTTGGGCTTACTATAGAAGCTCGAATTCGAACTTAGTGCATTTCAGGCAAATTTCTTAAAAAATCATCTTCTCCAGATCCAGCAGGCAGAATCTTTTGATATTTGGTATGCAACATTGCAGGGTGGATCTGATTCAAGTTTGTTCAAATCGGCCCCCTGGATTCATATTTGGGCTCACTATAGAAGCTCGAATTCAAAATTTCAGTACTTTTAGAAGTTACCTCAGTAATCAAGGGTTAATTCCCCTTAATTAAATGTCGCCTCTAAAAAACAACCACTTTGCATATCTTACCTTTTTACCAGCATAACTGCCAAAACTTGTCAGCATTCTTCGCAAAAATCGCTATTCAAATTTTAATTTTTGTCTCTTAAACATACATGTACTTATCGCTTGTAAATACCCCATTGGAATGAGCTTTTTGAGCTCATTCCAATGAGAGGTCGCACACCATGCTTTTTGAGTCAAAAAAGCAATTTTTTTAGTTATTCCAGAATTTCGTACGTAAAACACAGCTTTATGACTTCACATTAAAATGAGCTCTCTAAGCTTGTTCCAATCAACATTCACGCACTATGTCTTTCACACAAAAAATAAAATTTTCCATTTATTCAGGAATTTTGTTTGCAAGAACACTCTTACCCCCCCCCCCCCCCCCCCCCCCCCACACACACACACACACACAAACACAGACACACACATCTAAAAGTTCGGGCAGCAAAAAAACAGTTACTTCAATTTTTAAATGCATTATAGGAACAACTTGCCTAATCAAATTTAAATACTTTTGCATCATTCTGTATCTAGAACAAACCATTTACCATATCTTTACGCAAAATTCTCCAGCATCATTCACAAAAAAACACCATTATTTATATATTCACATTTCTGTCTCAAAAATATACCTGATCTTCCCATACCCCTATTGGAATAAGCTATTTGAGCTTGTTCCAATGATGATAAAAAAAACTAATATTTTGGAAAATTTGTGAAAATTTTTGTTTTCTTGCATGCAAATATGTACATGTAGCACATGGAAGATATCCACAGTTGGGGAGAGATGTCCAAGGCTATCTCTTCACATTCCTTGTTTGTGCTTCAAGCTAAACCAGTTTGTCTGCAGAGATAAATTTGCTTTATTAAAAATCATTGGAGATTGGCCACACACCAATGATTTTAAATAAAACTAATTTTATGGCCACACACCAATGATTTTAAATAAAACTAATTTTAGGTAACAAATGTTGAACTTCAAACAAAATCTATCACTCAACCAGTTAATGTTGATGAGGCATGACATGGTGAAGGTGACCTAAAATACTTCTTAGAGTCACTTTGTCAGGTGAGCGATTAAGGCCACGTGGGGCCTCTTGTTTGGAATAGTGTTTATTGATGTCTCTTCCTGCCACTTCGTACCGTTTCTTATCTATTCTCGCCAAAACATGTTCATTCTGTGCTAGATGTGCATAGGTGATCACTAAAATTTGAGATATGGGGGCCACCTGAGACCGGGGACCCTCTGTTATTAATCTTGTCACTGCCGATAGTTGACCCGCCACTGATATCAACAATTTAGGCAGTTTTGCCGGAATCGTAATTTTATAAGCGTGCCACCGAGCTACCTTAATATTGTTTTAAATGGTGTCATTTTAGTGCACGTGGCCCATGTGGCAAACAGCGAGAGAAATATACACGACGTCTAAAAGTTTAATGTTGTACATATAGTAAAACCTTAATATTGTACATCTAAAACTTAATTTACGACGTCTAAAGCTTTAATGTTGTTCATGGACGAAACTCATCTAAAACTTTAAGGTTGTACATATGAAACTTGAATTTTACGACGTTGCAGATGTTGGCCACTTTAAGTTTATTTATTTATTGGTGTTTAAGGTCACATTTCTGTACAATAGCTAATCGTTACCCAACATGGAGATAAAGTCAAATTCAGTTAATCGTTTATGTCCACTGTTGCCCATTTTAGAGGACGTCCACCCCAAGCATTGGTGACTGGATCTTATTTTATAGTAAAACAATCACTGCCTCATTTTCCGGGGACTTTAAGTTTAACTTCTGAGGTATTAATCCTTGAACAAAATCTGATTTCCGTTGAATTGCCTTTTAGGTAGCGTCTCTACCAGGGGGCGCGGTGGCTCAGTTGGTAGAGGTGCAGGCTGCAAGCCGAGAGGTCCTCGGTTCGAATCCCACCTGCGGCAACCACGTTGTGTCCTTGGGCAAGACTCTTCACCCCACTGCCCACGTGGGGGTACGGTGACGCTGTGTACTAAGGCGTACTGCACGTCGATGATGCACCTGTCTTCAACCAATGCTAACCCTGCTTGTGTGGAGTTGGTATGTTGGGGAGCTGACAGTTGCTCGCCGTTGCTCGGTGGTTCTCTCCGGGTACTCCGGCTTCCTCCACCCGTAAAACTGTCACGGTCATGGTTAGCCATTGTGCAGAAATATGTGACCTTAAAACACCAATAAATAAATAAATAAATAGCGTCTCTACCGTTTGACTGACAAAACAATTAAACAAGAGATACTCTCTGAAATTAAGGAGTGGGTGAGCGGCCCGCGTTGGCGATAGCTGCGCGTTGAGCGCCCGTTTTCTAAACGGGCGCTCAACGCGTAGCGAGAGCCCACTTGGTCTGCGTCGGTGGGCCGAACCGGAGGCGGGGTGTTCCCCTCTCATAGTACAGGAGCTCGGGGTCCGCCTCCGTAAAAATTCGAAATTTAGTATCCAAACCTCACGCAAAGAAATGGGCATTGGTGTCTTGGCGAGGCAGCGCGATTTATACAGCCAAAATGGGGTTAGTGCGACTAGCAAGACGAGTTAGTGTTCGCTGTGTAGGATATTCTTGAATATAAAGGCAGTCCAGAGGTCAATATTATAAAACTTTTACAGTTGTATTTTCTAGAATTGTATTTTCTACCTAAGAATATAACAGACTAAAATGAATCATTAGCATTTTAAAAGATGTGGCAATTTGCCAACTGGCAATCTTTGAAAATACTAATGGTTCACTTCAACCCATTTAATGTCATAATTAGAAAATACAATTCTGGAAAATACAGTTGTAAAAGTTTTCTAGTATTGGACCCTGCAAATCTTACAATTGCAGGGGAACGGCGTCCCCACTCAGATAAAAGTTGGGAAACGATGTTCCGGGAAAGTACCACTGAATCAAACCGATCTGAAACAAAAATACTCACAAACATGAACCAAAAAGGAGGAAGAGATATGATCAGTAACTTCTCTGTGGAACAAAACACAAGGAAAACAGCAACAACAAGACTAAACCCCAAGAACGATATGTTGAAAAGGAGGCTGACTTCGGTGGAGTCAACAATTCAGTTTCACATTAATTTACAACAACAGTACTGTGATCACAAAAGCGGGCCCTTTGTTGGTCATATCACGATCTGAAGGCGATCTGATGGCGATGTTGTCGAGACAGACTTATTTTACATCCAGATGCTGCATCCAAATTTTACTAATAAAAGGTTGCGAAATCAAAACTAAATATAAAAAAAACAAAGATAATGATATTATCATCTGAGATGCAACGTTTTCGCGTTTCTGTCCCGACACGTGATATTCTTTTGTGTGGTGAACAGGTAAGCGTGACTAGAAGTTCAGTCGGATCGTGATCCAGTCTCAATCCTCTTCCCGCTTTTGTAACACGGTATATATTTGATATTTATATTTAACTAGTTGAGTGCCAGAAGCCACTCTTAGGGCTTTCAAATAATGAGGGTACGAGATCAAAAGCCAACATTTTCTTTGCTCATGTCTCATATTCAGTCAAACGCACATATTTTGTTTATATAAATTTGTTTTATTACAAATTATTGGAGAGTACATGTGGGCACTTTCCAATAATTTGTACTACAACAAGTTTTGATGAACAAATTCTGACCAACAAAAATAATCTATCCCTGAACCAGTGAAGGAATTTACTGCCATCAGCGAATTGAATGGAAAGTTCACACTTTCTCTTCCGGTTCGACGGAGCAATTCTTGTTCATACATATCGAACATTTTTACTTATTAGAAACATAGAGATCATTAGATCAAACCAATCAGACGTTTGGTAGTAAGTTGCGACCTTGCCATTTTATGCAAATTAGGGTTCAATGGCTCAACAAATTTTCATACAATAAACGCCAATGTCGGGCTTTTGATTCGCATTTTCTTGAGTTCTAAGTGGATTTAGTACGATTGCTTTTAATGTTAATATTCGGAACACAAATGTATTCTACATTCTACATAATTTGTACCCATTCCCACACGTTCATACTCGAATAAAGATTATAAAAATTGCATTCAATTCTTATCATTATATTCCGTAACATTTTAAACTACTTTTTACCAAACAACAAAGCAGAAAGACGAGAGGCGCTAAAAGTTAAAAACCCGCCCAAACACCGCCCGATTTACATTCTGCCAACTGCGCTCTACCGTAAATGCGGGTCAAAGTTCGACCAAATGTATTCATTGGAAAATGAATTACATTTGGTCATGACGTTTTTATCCAGCTGACTAATGGGAATTGAGTATTTGGACCCAAAATGTTTAACTACATTAACAATGTAATTATAATCTTGTCAGTCTGTAGGACGAGGCAATGGCTATTTTTTAGTATGCATGTAAAAATAGGAAGGCGAGATGGGTTTCAAGACACTCTTTTCTCTTTGTAAAATTCCATTTGAAAAGATTGAAACTATTTTTTCTTACAAGAATATAGTTCCTCCAATACAAGTTCAGTTCAAAGAGAACGATGTTTACCTGTACTCAATTGGCATCTATTATTACACATGTCGGGCCTAACGTTTTTTGATACCAGTAATTAAACGATAAATAAATCACCATCTAACTGAAATAAATTAGATGATATGTTTATAGACTTACCATGCGCTATACATGAAATATAAAACAAAGAAACACACCGCTAAAACACTACTATAAACTTCAGCGGTTATGGTACAAGAAGAACAATGAATGAGGATTACGTCATGCACAGCACAAGAACGCAATACCATGGCGACATCATCTTCATTCATAAAAAAAAAATCAATTCATAGTCGCTGAATGCTTATCAAAATATATGCTAACAAGTCAGGAAAGGGAGGAATATTGTAAGATAATTTGGTTATTATCATCAAGTGGGCTTCTGAAATGGTGTATTCAAGTCTCGACCTCGCCCCTGGGTCATATATCGACTAGTCCCCGCGGACTCGTCGATATATTCCCAGACACGAGGTTTCGACTTCAATACACCATCTCGGAAACGATTTTGGTGGAAATAAACAGAATGTATTTTTCATGACATCGCATGCGTTAACGATATAAATGCATATAATACGCCACTCATTTGTAGCTTTGTTGATTTTCTGCAGTCGAAAGGTTTCTTTAGAGGACTGTCCTGGCCATTAATCTCCTACGGACTGGTGAATGGTGTATTTTTTGGTGTGTATGGTAATTCGCTCAAGATTCTACAGAGATATGCAAATGGAAACGAGAAGCCGACCTTTCTGCACATTTATATTTCGGGAGCAATTGCTGGTGCAGCACAGCTGTCTGTGGCGTGTCCAGTTGATTTGATAAAAGTTGTTTTACAGTCCCAGATTCCTGACAAACAGGGACATGTGGGTAAGATTTTCTGATTGAATCTAAAAATAGCGGTAGACTATTTCATGGCTAGACTAGTTCCAGGCCATTACGGGGTCGAAGACATTACAGAATTAGACTGGTGACCCGAGAGCTTGATGCGCGATATTACACATTTCTTAACTAAACACACCATATAACCCTGTAATTTCAGTGTTTGGTCGCGTCAGATGGTTTATATGGTTTATATATAGTACGCACAAAGTGAGTTTGTCCAATGGTTGAGCATCCGTCCATCATCCTTCTTGCTTCTCTCACAGATATTTAATCCTACTCTTGGACTAACGTTTACCCGGTGGCACGCGGAGAGCAGATTTGCTCGTTGGTTTCTTCAAAAGGCTAACGATGATCTCCATGACAACAGTATCTAGTTATACAGAATGTTAATTTTGCTGAGATTGAAAAACTGAAGACAAAATTCTGATTACATAAAATTACTACTTTCTAAACGAACAAACTAGAAAAGGACAAAACAATGCATAACAATCGATGGAGATGGCATGCTGAATTAGAATAGCGGAACTCCACAGATGTTTTTACCAAGTAGAACTAAAATCCACTGACGAACCAAAGCAAAAGAGTCTTCATGTGATCTGGAACCAGGTAATTTCATATTGTGTTACCTGTCTTACTTACATGAAACATGCCGGATCTTTCACCTGACGGATCTGGCAGCATCCGCCGGCGTAATTTACAAATTAGGCAGTTGAATTTTTTTTAAATGAAAAAAAAACATATCATGCGAACCCCCCCCCCCCCCCCCCCCCACACACTCCTCATTGGAACGAGCTCGTTCCAAAGAGGGGTCACGTGATGTGGTTTGTTCAAATGTTTTGAAAACATTAAAAAAAAAAAAAACAATAATTAAAATAATAAATTTTAATATCGTGTGCGTTGGGTAAAGGGTTAACTCATGTGTTATGGAACAACTGAAATGTGTTTCTGACCTTGCTTCGTGAGCATTTTAAAACAATTTTGTCGCGGCTTTATATTTTACAATCATACAATGTCTAGTTAATATGACAGGTTGAAGAACCAAAAATCTGTGTATGTTTAGTTCCATGTAACCACATTTGGTTCCCCTACCTGGACGAACTGAAGAGCCACTGTTGGTTCCTGGAGGAACCACAATTTCTCAGTGCACACGAACATTGCTTGGGTTTTCATTTCCTTCCTACTGCGACCATCTACCTTTTATTTTTTAATATTTTCGAACTTCATTTTTTTTATTATGCCATATTGACAAATCTGGTATTTCCAAAAAGAATGGCATTTTACACCAGAAGTTCGGCATTAGTTGCAACTGTACCGCTCTTTCATTCTACCACCATCTTTATATTCACAATGGCTGTTCGGATCCTATTAAAAATCTTTACCTGAAGTAACTATCATAACCAGCCAGCAATTTTCACAAAAATCACTCCTCAAATTTTAATATTTTTTTCATTTTGCCTAAACATAGGTTATGACTTTTCATTAGGGGCCATATGCCATTGTTTTGATGGGAAAATGAAAGTGAATTGTTTTCCAAGTGTCATCTGCATGAGTGTAGATAAAGGGTTAAAATGAAAACCCTTGGCAAATGTGTCTTCCATAAGCCAGACTTTCAACCAAAGACAATCACCAGAAACGCATCACACGAGGATTCATCGGCTCATAAATCGATTTGGAGTTTGCGACCGGACGTGAATCTATCTGGTATGTCAGCTCTACTCGTTTTGGGATGTCAAGTCAAAAAGAACGGGTGGCACCAAGAGTATTTAATGTTCATTTATTGATGTTTAAGGTCGCATATTTCTGAACAATAGCTAATTGTGACCGCAACATAGACACGCAGTCAAGTACAGCCAAACATTTAGACCCATGTTGTTCATTTTGGGAGACTTCCACTCCAGGCATTGGTTAACGCATCCTATCAGGGGCGTATATTGTGGTAGAGTGTGTTGGTGACACCACCAACTACCCCCCCCCCCCCCCACACCCCAAGAAAAAAATAAAAATGCATGTTGGGCAAATGTCTTTGCTTGCCCTTCGAAAATATACACTCTAAAATCAGCTGGGTTAAGCCTCAATCCAAATCAACTGGGTTATGCAAATATAAACCCAGTTGGGTTCATCATATTCACTCAGCCCAGTTGCTTTTGGTTGATTTTTGGCCCAACTGATTCTAGAGTTTACAAACGCTTTGGGGCAGTCAGTTGGGCAAAATCCCTTGCTTGCCCGACACAGATATATGTTACAGTCAAAACCGTGTGTCATTTCGTGCAATGACTAAAACTTTCAGTCATTTCATTAAATGCCTGTGGGGGTCAGTCACTTCATGAAATAATTAAAATTTCCAGTTATTGTTTACACTATATAACTACGACTGTCCAGTCAAAGTGTGAAATATAAACTTGAGGTGGTATCATGACTAGTGTTATATATTGTGGTGTCTGAACCAGATACAAACGAGCGTGAACCAGATACTTGTACCAACGAGCCTGACCAACCAGAACCAGATCCTGCACTTCTGCCTCATTCCGATCGTGATGAAATGCAAAACAACATTATTGTCCAACCAAGGGCTGCCAGTGAATCTCAGAGAGAGCAAGCAGAACGTATGGTGAAGAAGAGTCGTATCGAATTAGCAGGTGGTGAGATAGGAGACAACGTTGCTGTTCCAATTCCGTTGGTTGATCGTGGTTGTGGTGATCCTAGGAACATTCTAGGAGTTATTGTTAGTAGGAGTGAGAATGACCAGTACCGCGTGGCTACCAAAAGTGGTGTCCTGGAAGGATCTTATTCGAGAAACCAGTTTGACATTTCGTCGCCAGAGTGCTACAATGTTCTATGTCCCGTAGGGGACATAGAACATTCTGGCACTCAGGCGACGATTTGTCCAGAAAGACCGTTAAAGGAAAGTGATGTTGACACAGAAACTCAGATTTCTCTACGTGAAGCAGTGATCAAGGCATCCGTATGTGGTGGACAGGGTTTTATCAAGTGTTCTTGTAGTGGTCTGAAGAAATGTCAAACGAATAGGCGCAAGTGTTTCAAATCAAAACAGTTATGTAACAGTGGCTGCCACAGTAGTTTAAACTGATTTAATAAGTAATACCTGCCAAGTGTTGCTTGTGCTTTTTTATACTTTTTTCTATATCATTCTATTGCTTCAGTTGTTTCGTGTACATTCGCCCTTTTTTATGTATGATTTCCGTATGAATACAATTATTGAAAATTACAAATGTTTTCGACGATCCTTTCATTAGTCCTCCACAGTGCATACTGATTTTAATAATCAAGAGGTATCAGTCATTTCGTGAAATGCCCAGACACAAATGCTTGGCATTTCATGAAATGACTGGAAATTTTAGTCATTTCACGAAGTAACTGACCCCTACAGGCATTTCATGAAATGACTGAAAGTTTAAGGGATTTCACGAAATGACTAATTTCACAGTTTGACTGTAACATATACATAGATCAGAAAATGCAGCAAATGCCCGACTCAGTTTATAGTAGAATTCCACATCCAGGGAGAGAGTAACTAATAACAAATGATTTTTATAACCATAACTTATCGAAAGCACCCATGTGGTCGGGCACCTCCACCGAGCTGGTGAGCAATTGTTGCATGTTGAAAATAAAGTATTTCATCAATGAAAAATATATTTGTATCGTATAAGTCTTTGATTAAAGCGGTTGCGCAGTTCTAAATATTTTGGCTATATGACCGATCCGTCGGGAACCGATGCCCACCACCCCCCCCCCCCCCCCCACCCCAAAAAAAAACAAAAAAAAACTCTGGTTGTTGCGACTTGCGTTGAGACCCCAGTAAATAAAAATAATAAAAAAAACCCAGCTCGTTGTTTATGGTCAAGCAGTTTTCTCTAATTAGGTGCCGCCTGCATGTCCAGACAGACAACACCTGACTAGATATAACCACTTATATTTTACAACCTTTCCTGCTTGTTATTATCTGGGCAATCAGTTCCAGAAAACCTGTTTTATTATATCATGGGCGTGTAGGCGCGACATCAGGTCTTTAGGTGTTAAGTCTGTCAGTTCATCTCGAACCCTATATATTCACATTGTCAATACAGTATGACAACGCTTGATCGTCGCTGTTTGTATGTCACCGAGAGACCAGGCGAGTGTATTATCACAAATTACATCGTAGGTCAAGAACATTGTGATCTTAACCTTGTCAGAGTTCAAGACGAGTAGATAAGTCAGAATATTCCCTTTGGGGCAGAACACAACACCTAAAATCGAAATCGCCACTAAAATGGCGACCAGAATTAGCAAAATTAAGTAATGTTTGAAGGGGCCGCAAGTGCGAAGATCAAACATGACGGTAAAAAGCGCCAAAATTCACTGACACAATTTTCAGACTTTTCACATTCAAACAGTCTATAATCCTTTGACAGGAACTTGAAAATCGTGTTTTGATATTTCAGTCGTGTAAGTAGACGCGTACGATCTATCGCGGGCTCACTTGTGCAGGTGATCAAAATTATTTTTTTCTGATTATATCGACGAGTAACCGGACTAACTCGTACAGTGACCTCTTTGGGCTCTAGTAGTAGGAGAGGGATGGATCGACGCTCATTTGCTGGACGTCGTGCTGAGCATAGGGAGTGATGTTGTGAGCCACGTGACCAGTGGCGTCATGTTGATTGTCGTCGTAGCGGTCACTTGTAATGCTAGTGGGCGTGGTGATAAGGTGACACGCGTTACCATCTCCATTCTGTTTAATAGGGGCGCCATCTTGTTTCTATGGTGGTTCGTGATTGCTATGAGGTCGAATGGTCTCTGACAGGGTGGCTGCGTTCTGGATGTTGACTAAACACAGCTACTTAGATTTTGCGACCTTATCTGCTCATTATTATCTGGGCGGTCAGTGCCAGAACACCTGTTCTATTATACCACGGGTAGTAGAGGCGACGGCTGTTTAGGTGTTAAGTTTGTCAGTTCAACACACGCCCTATATATTCACATTGATAATACGGTATGACAACACTTGATAGTCGCTGTTTGTATGTCACTGGGTGACCAAGTGAGTATATTAACCTTTACCTTATTAGTGTTGAAGCGGAATTGATTGGTCAGTGGTTTCTCCAGACAGAGGTCTTGGAATAAATCCTCAAACGAAAGTATTCCGGGAGCTGATAGGCTGATGTGCACGCCTCCCCCAGTTGATTTAACTTGTTTTTTGTTCCTTAGATATCTTCTTGGAAATTTTTCATGTTAACATGAAAAAATGTGCCCGTGTAGTCACCAATTGTCAAAGGTACTGCAATCCAAGGTGACCGCCATTTCCACGATTATGAACCTGGTCACTTCAGCCCTTATAAAATCGATCAAATCAACAGAAATATGGTAAGTCCCACGGGAACTGTATTGGTAGGACACGAATCTTTCTTTTGAGATAAAGTTACAACATCCAAAATCAAGATCGCCTCCAAAACAGTGACTGGAAGTAGCGAAATTGGGTTATGTGTGAAGATGTACTGCACTTTTTCATCAATTACACAGCACATATCAGCAATAATAGCTTTTCGGTTCCATATGATTATGTATATATTAACGATATATTTATATTAGATATATATATATATTAAGAACAATCACCTTCTGTTAATCTGAGGCCGCGTTGATAAATATGCCCCCTATGTGAGGTCGCAAGTACGAAGTTCGAACAGGACGGTAAAAGCGTTCAAATTCATCATTACGATTTTCATAGTGTTGACATTCAGTGTCTATTATACTTTGACATGAACTTGAAAATCGTGTCGTGATATTTCAGTCGTGTTAGAGACACGTACTATCTATCGCGTGCTCTCTTGCAGGTAACCAAAATTAATTATTTCTGGTCATATCTACCTGAAACCAGATTAAATCGTACAGCCATGTTTTGTTCGCTAATAGTAGGGGAGGGTAGTGGGGTTTTAATTAGAAAGATTGAAAGTGTGTTAATATTTTCAGATAGGGTCTCTAGATGTGCATAAAAGGTTTCAGATTTTATATAATAATTTTTCTTTTCTGTCTGTATCAAGCATTAAACAATAATCAAGAATGCAAATGCATGGATATACTATAGTGCGCTTTGCATACAAATGACACCATCTAGTTTACTTCTTACATGTCCAGTTCTGGGTATTATAGCATTCTGTATCTGGGCACTGCCTGGATTCGCTGTTCCAATGATTGAATAGATCAGGTCTCAGTAAGCTCTTCCAGCTTGCTGCATTCATCGTAGCCCACATCAGTCCATGCATAGTTCATTTCCTGATACGAGAGCTTGTATGGCGCCCACGATTGTGCAGTATGTGCCTTTTTGCTGTGCACATTGTGCACCCAACATTTACTGAACATGGGCACATTCGGTGACACCGGAGACAAATATTTGAGACTAGTCTGAACCTTTGGAGACTAGGTGGAACCACAGGTTGGGGAATGGTGGGGACCAGCGAGAATGACTGTTTGTCTCTTGCATCTCCGATTAGATGTCTTCACTGTTGTAGAACCTTTCAACCCAGTGATTGTTTTTCACTATGTGTCCTATGATCTGCTGTAACTGTCTTCTTCCAGTACCATAGTTCATATCCTATCAAATCAATTAGTGGATAACTTGCCCATATTTCTGTTGATTTGGTCAGTCTTTTAGATGTTGAAAGGACCGGGTACATAATCGTGTAAATGGCGGCTATTTTGGATTCAAGAGCCTTGGGTAGATACACGGCTACTTGTTTTTTCATATTAGCATGACTTTTAAGGAGACATCCCAATGAGCAACAACAAGAACAACAATAACAAAAGCGTTAAGTTAAATCAATAGTGGTGGTTGGTGGTGCATGTGAGACCTATTAGCTCCCGGAACGGAGGTATCGTGGTGTCGGAAGACACTGGCAGCATCTTTTGTTGATTTGATGCTTTCACGGATAATACTTTTTTGTATTTATTTTGTATGCAGCAACTTCCTGTACTTACTTATTTATAATGGTAAAATATGATTACTTAATTGGGTTTGATGGGCTGGAACGGCATGACCATGTATGGTACGTCTTGCTGGAGGAGAAGTTTTAGAATTTGGCACCATAAAATGTTATTTTCTTGCATCTGAGGGTAACATGTTACATATTGTCTTCCGAGGTACTAACATGATAGCCTATACACTCTAAAATCAGTTGGGTTAAATAATTAATCCAAATTAACTGGGCTGAGTGAATATGAACCCAACTGAGTTCAGGTAGAGGAATCAGGTTGATTCCAATTGGGTTCATGTTCGGTCGACCCAGTCAATTTGGGTCCATTTTTAACCCAACTGATTTTAGACGGTAGGAGAAGGTGGTCACTGAAAACACATTAAAGTTTGAGGATCCCGAAAGCAGTTTCGTTTGCTATTTTCCGACAATCGAGGTAATTTTACTGACGTGACAACCGTTACTTATACCCAGTTCCTTATTCGTCATTCGTTATAAACTTTTTATCGGTTGATTATTTTTTTATTTATTGGTGTTTTAAGGTCACATATTTGTGCACAGTGGCTAATCATGACCAAGACAGTTTTACGGGTGGAGGAAACCGGAGTACCCGGAGAGAACCACCGAACAACGGCGATCAACTGTCAGCTCCCCAACATACTAACTCCACACAAGCAGGGTTAGCATTGGTTGAAGACAGGTGCACCATCGACGCGCCTTACGCCTTAGTACACAGCGCCACCGTGTCCCCAAGTGAGCAATGGGGGTGAAGTGTCTTGCCCAAGGACACAACGCGGTTGCCGCAGGTGGAATTCGGACCGAGAACCTCTCGGCTTGCAGCCTGCACCTCTACCTGCTGAGACACCGCGCCTCCTTATCGGTTGATAGCGAATGTCGAATAAGGAAGTGGGAATAAGTAATGATTGTCACGTCCCAGGTAATTCTTGACATTGACGCTCCAAGTGTGTGTCTGTGGGGAGAGGGCCTCAAACCCACCGTAGTGCCGCCCCTGTGCAAAAGAAAGGATAGAGGAATCTTTGGTTCGAATTCTTTTATGTGTCACGACAATGAAACATCCAGCCAAGATTCAGTTGTATCAGTAATTCAGCTTAACTTTTCGGTTTTGAAGACGACCGCACTAGATTAACCGACTGCACTGATTTAGTTTTCATTATTTTTCTAGGTCTCGCAGCAAAAGGTGCCGCATCCAGTTATTATAAGGGACCAGTGGACTGTTGTATAGACATAATAAGGAAGAGATCGATCAAAGGACTTTATGCTGGAATGATCTCAATGGCGTGGAGAGATGTCCCTTCTTACGGCATTTATTGTCTGACGTACGAATATCTAACAAACAAATTGCACGAGAAGAAATGGACGGATGAAAGTGGTGTTATTGCCAGTTTGATTGCGGGTGGCGTAGCAGGAACTGTTACGTGGTTCTCAATAATGCCGTTTGATGTAGTCAAAAGTAGATACCAAGCTGACATTAACGGAGTCTATAAGAGTAGTTTCGACTGTGCCATACAAAGCTATAAAGAAGAGGGTTTACGAGTATTTTATCGGGGAACACTGATAACTTGTTTGAGAGCTTTTCCAGTCAACGCAGTCACGTTTTGTGTATACTCTCAAACACTTAAACAGCTTAAACATTAACACATTTCCTCTTAACCATGGAACTCAGTACGTGACGCACAGGGGTGTACCTAGAGGGTCTTTAATGGGGATGGTGATCAGTTAGATGTCCAACACGACGTGCAATAGGCATGTCCCGAGGGTGCGGCGTTGGAGAGAGTTCAAGTGGGGGCATCTCCCTCTCGATGGTGGAGGAGGGGGGGGGGGGGCATGGGAGTCTCCGGTGGAAATTTTTCTCAAAAACATAGGTTATGACCCTTCGTTGGAACGAGCTCGACGAACTCGTTCCAACGAGGGGTCATAACCTATGTTTTTGAGACAAAAAATGAAAATATTTTGAAAATTAATTGGCGATTTTTGAGAATAGTGCTGGCCGGTTTTGGCCGTTACGTTGGGTAAAGCTCCTGAAATGTTATTTACTATCTGTTCTTAACCCTTTACCTAACATGAAAAGCAGACGACATTTGCAAACAAAATTATTGAATAACTAATCTTTTTCATTTTTTGTCTCAAAAACATAGGTTATGACCCTTTATTGGAACGAGCCCGACGAGCTCGTTCCAAAGAAGGGTCATAACCTATGTTTTTGAGACAAAAAATGAAAAAAAATAATGAAAATTAATTGGCGATATTTGTGATAGCGCTGATCGGTTTTTAACGTTACGTTGGGTAAAGGGTTAACACAGAAAAACCGAACCGCAACCGAGTTTTTTTCCCTGAAACCGAACAGAAACCGAATCTGCAAATCAAAAACCCTCAGCTCCAAATATGAGTCTGTATAAACAAGAACATGTCTAATTTTGGTGGGTTTCATCAATATCAAATTCTTATCATCATTTATTGGAAACCTCCCGTCCAGAGAGCTTTCCCATAAATAAAAGCAAGGCGAGATTATTGTTAGATCTGCATATATTATCAACATATATATGGACATTATACACTTAACTTGTTACAAAAACACCTCACAGGTTTAGAAAGAGGAGAGTTGAACTGAATTTTACAAACATAAACTAATCTTCACTCTAAAAGTATTTCTAACCTTGAATTAATGAATCAAAACCTACCTGATATGAGGATTGAAAACAATTAACTTCAAAATTAAAGGGGGGGGGGGGGGGATTACCAAGCTGTGTTTGATTTATTTATTTATTTATTTATTTATTTATTTATTTATTTATTTATTTATTGTGGTTTAACGACACTTTCGACATCCAGGGTCACCTCGCGTCGGACAGTTTTACGGGGGACGGAAGGCGGAGAGAACCACCGAGAAGCTGTGAGCAACTGTCGGACTCCCCAACGTACTAGCTCCAAACAAGTAGGGTTAGCATTGGTTGAAGACAAGTGCGCCTTCGACGTGCAGTACACCTTAGTACATTGCGCCACCGTGTCCCCGCGTTGGCAATCGGGATTAAGTGCCTTGCCCAAGGACACAACGCGGTTACCCCTGGCGGCGATCGAAGTCCAATTCTTGTGCAAAGAATATAAGATATCATACTTGTCCAATATCTCACTGATAAATACACCACTGCCATTACAACGCATTAACCCTTTGAACGCGAGAGGCCATTTTCCGGTCAAGGAACATGATACGTCACAATTTCATTACGGATGCTAAGTGAATGTGTGGGGTAGGCCAATCAATATTTTCAAATTGCAGCCCTAAGGCTGCACTCTGAAAATATTAAGGCCCTTTCTTTATGCCGCCACTAGATCATACCAAGCCTTGGGAGGAAGCTTTAAGGAAACAGAGAACGAGGCACGCCCTCGATTGGATTAAACATGTCCAATCATCTGACTGGACCTACGGCACTCGCCCTCCATCCACCGCGTACATTCCTGACCAACAGGAGCTTGACGCACAGTTGTTTGATCAGGTGGAGAAGTATAAACAGGCGGTCAAAGGCGGTCAAAGACACCATTGTGAACCACCTTAACCAGTGGGCTGCCAAAGACCCTGTTAACATGCACACTGGCAGTAGTGACGATCAGAAGATTGCGGACATGGCTGCCAAGATTTCACTGCTCGTAACCAAACAACTGCTGCAAGCAGCACCTAAAGCAGCTACTGACCCAGAGACGATGGACAAACCGGGTGAATCCACGTCCACCAACAAGGAAGAATCCTGGCTGTAGACCCTACACTACGTTAATTAATGGCCCTTTTCAGGGCAACCCACAATATTAGAAACAGTGATACCTATATATACTCACTGCCTTCATATTTACAAAAAAACAAGCTCCCTCGAAGGAGCATAGAACAAACCATAACCTATACGGGAGTTGAGTTCTCACCCGAACCGCTTAATCCTGGCGCACAGCCAAATGAGAACACCAATACTCATTCCTTTATATGCGTGTCACTGTGTGGAGACCGCACCCACGCGCAACGCAGCAGGCTATATAGCTTGAGGGTGAACCTAACGGCTACTATGCCCCCCCCCCCCCAACTATCATACTTGCACCATGGTGAAAAGTAATTTGCACCATGGTGAAAATTTGAAAAAAAAATAATAATGCATGTCAGGTATGGGCCGCCGTACATTTTCCCTAAGTGTACATTAAATTCACCTTCCACTGACGGATGCACTTTTTGCTTGTAGTTGACTCAACACTGCTGTCGTTCGTCAGTTCACAAGTTGTGCCCGTGTCAAAATGAATTTGATTGGTCAATAGCTATCTCGTTTAAACAAGTTAACTATATCGTTTAAACAACTTAGCTATCTCGTTTAAACGACTTAGCTATCTCGTTTAAACGACTTAGCTATCTCGTTTAAACAACTTAGCTATCTCGTTTAAACAACTTAGCTATCTCGTTTAAACAAGATAGTAGGAAAACATAGAGTGTCGCTTCCACGCTGCCGTATAAATCGGAGCAATTTAAAATGTGCTTAATATACAATCAAGAACCCACATCACACAATGTACAGTCTGCAAGAATCTTCAGACTGAACAACTTTTGGCAGTGGTGTATCGATCGTAGCAAAGGGAGACAACGCAACTTGGAGTTATCAGTTGAGTTCAAAATCAAGTTAAGAAAACAGTTGCGAGCGATGTAAACTCAGTTCGGACACCTGCAACAGTGACAAAAAATGTCGATGTCTGTGGTTTTTATCTGTTTATGAATCGAAGCTCTGGTGGTTTGGACGGCATGAATAACAGCTGCACCTTAGTTGGTGGAGGTTCATCTGTTGCGGGTTGAATGATGAAGTGACGTACTATCTGTAATAATAAAACAAACAAACAAACAAAAAAACATTTAACGGGGAATTTCACTGCTTGTTGTATCAGTGTTACAGTACTGCGATCATAAAAACAGGCAGAGAATTCGATCTATTTGAACTTGTCTTTCCGCTTTTGCCCCCACATTACTGCGAGACCTCTGAATCTATGATGCAATTTCCGTTCAGTTTTTGATTCGGTCTCGAATCCGCACCAAATTATTTATGAAATCTCGGACTACGGGTAATTAACCCTTTGCCAAACGTAACGGCCAAAAACGGCCAGCGCTATTCTCTAAAACTGCCAATTAATTTTCATTATATTTTCATTTTTTGTCTCCAAAACATAGGTTATGACCCCTCGTTGGAACGAGCTCGTCGAGCTTGTTCCAATGAGGGGTCATAACCTATGTTTTTGACGCAAAAAAATGAAAAAATTAGGTATTCAAGAATTGTTTTTGCAAGTATCGTCTGCTTTTCATGTTAGTTAAAGGGTTAAGTGTGTTGTGACCCGATCGCGATCTGATCGAGAAAAAAATGGCGCTTTGGCGTAACAAAGTTAAAAACCTGTTTCTCAGGCCCACCGGCATGGTCCTTTGGCTACCGCATGCTCTTTTTTCATAACCAATGCCAACTTAAAAAAATAGAAATATAACGGTTTATGTCTGTTAATTTACCCAAGTTTATAAAATTGATAAATTTTTCCCTTGAGTGCAACGAGGTCCTGCAATGCTTTAGCATTGCAACGCCTTCTTGCACGCGAGGGACGAAATGCACCACCACCCATGCTGTTCTGTAGATTATGAGGCCTAAAACATAAAACAAAGCAAGAACCTGAACTTTTGTGACAAAGAGATCATTACAAAAATAAAAAATAAAATAAAAAGACGCCCGTCCAATTGCAATTTTATTTAAAAAATAGCATGAGAAACAAAAGATCCATGTGGAGCCTTATGTGATCACGTTACTTTACATAAATGAAAATCTGAAATTCGATGATAAAAAGACACAAAGTGTAATTAATCGTTGATGAGGTGTTGAATAGCTACAGTTATGTTTTACGAGTGTGTTCTCAATATATAGATTTTTGCCTTGACAAAAACTGAAGTACCCATGTAGTATGGAGGGCTGGGTTATGTTTCATTATTGCGGGGTGTTCTCTGTGGCAGAGATGAATCTTCATCGTTAAACAGAATTGGAATTTTGCTTCTAATTTTAGGTTTTATGCCATTCTGCACGTTCTCAACCCGTTTATACCTACGTGTGTTCTTGTTCTGGATCAAATTAGCGTTTAACGTTTTCCTCCTATTGTGTTTTACCTGACATTCGTCATGCGTTCTTCCAAAACCACATATAGAACTGGGTTCATTGTAAATACCTCGGACTATTCCTGTTATCTGTCATCTGCCTTAGACACGATGTTGTCAAGTCCACGGGCCGAATCATCGAAGCAAATCAATCTATTATAATCAAACAGCGAATCAGATCGTTTTTATCAGCCCCAATCTTGCCCCCTCCATATCAACCTATTTAGAGTTATCTCTCTTGCCACAATCTAGCTCTTAAGTGATGCATGATTTGTCGAGTGAGACAAAGAGCTAAAAGAGCAATTGCTCGAACAATTCGTCTCATATGGAACATGAGGGTCAAAACTGCATTTTTATCATTTTTACCATCGCGCCATTTCTTCAATCTATAGATGATATATGACGCGTCCTTGAAAATGAATTAAATTTGGTTCCACAACAAGTGATCATAGCTTGCTTAACCCTTTACCCAACGAATCACCCGCATCCGCCCGCGTAATAAGCAAATGCAGCAGCTGAAAAAATATTTTTTTTCGAAAAAATTCAACCAAACCATATCATGTGACCCCTCTTTGGAACGTGCTAGTCGAGCTTGTTCCAAAGAGGGGTCACATGATATGGTTTTTTTTTAATTTTTTGAAAAAATTAAAAAAATTATATTTAAAATAATAAATTTTGAAATTGTCTGCGTTGGGTAAAGGGTTAAATTCTGCTATCTCCAAGTACCACTTCAAAATTAGCTAATGCTCGTCGTTTAGTAATGGATCTGTAAAAATTTAATCCGACCACTGTGGGTTTAAATTTTACTGAACTTCCTAACAAATGCATAATGGATTCGCCCATTTCGCCGTGGACAGTACTGTATGAACAATACCATATAGGACACCGTTTCGGAGGGGTTAAGCTCTTTAGGACACGGGGAATTTCTTGAAAAAGACAAAAACAAAAGAGTTACAAAACAAGCTAATTAAACGATTTTCGTACAAATAATAAGAGGCAATGAGAGACATACGACCCCTGGGTGCTGTTAAAAATATTTAAAACGTGTTCTTAAGGGGACGTCCAACCTAACTTTGGTCAAATTTCATGTAATTTTCTTTCAAGTCTAAAAAAGGCCCAAAATGAATAACCCCAATAAATTATATACCAAAATGCTTGGAATGAAACATAGAACATGTGGAAACTGAAATTTGCCATGGAACTGCTGCCATGTGTAAATAGCACCACCTGAAAGTCTGCTATGGCATAAGTAAGAGAACAAAATTTTTACAATAAAATACCTCAAAATAAAATAACAGCTGTATTCTATAAACATTTAAGTACATACTCGAAGAAATCTTTTCCTAATTCATGAAAGTAATGAAGATTGAGACCAAATGTTATAAGTGGAGTGCTCACTGATTGAAGGCAGACATTTTCTTTTGTTTATGTTTTGATTTGGGGAGTTCAACAAAGGTCAACTTGAAGGAGTCCAGCAAAAGAAGTATGGAAGGACAAAAGAGTGTCTCCCAATATCAAGATGTATGTGTTACTGTAATGGTTTGGAAAGAAAATATGATATTCTCCTATGTAGAATGCACTGCAAAGTCATACATTGTAGTTGAATAAATATATTTACAAACCCCTTGCACTGTAACCCCTTTTATCCCATGCATCAATTTGATAGTGATTAAATTGTTAAATTTGTCTGGTTTATCAATAAGTACATTAGCTTTGTTTAACCCTTGGACACCAATACACTCATGATATCTGTTGGAGAAGAAATAAGGGTAACTGTAACCTGTCACTGCAATAAACCATCTAATGTACTTAAAAGTACATTGTTATTCAAAACACATCAAATCAACCTTACATAACCATTATTGCATGTACTTTCCCCAAGGAGGCTTACTGACATATTGAGATCAGAAGGGCACATCCAGAGGGTCTCACATATTTTTTTCAAGAACGCAGTACACAAAGCAATCCCCAAAAGATGACAAGTGAGCTCCATTTGACACAGAAAATTTTGGGGGGTGGGGGGGGGGGGGTGGGGCTCTCTTCCTTGTATGACTCTACCTCCGGCACTCAAGGCATATGCCTTTTTTCTCAAAGTTTAACTCTTTTTTCTTTTTGAAGATCCTGGCCACACATGTTCCAAGCACTATCAGACAGGTAAACCTCCAAATAAGTGTATCTGCAAAAATCATGTTACATTGCAAAACATTCTTTTTAGACTTTTAGTTCTGGACCTTTCATGCTTCTTACTTCCAACTATAACACTTAATTTATCGATTCATGGGTGAATAGAAAACTCCTGCCATAATCAACATTTTGAGTTCCATAAGCCTTCAAAACAGCTCCAATAAAAGTGTCAAACATCAGATTGGTGGCTTTATACAGAATATTCATTAGGTTGTTGCTTGATAAGTAATAGGAACAAAATCTTCACAAGAAAATTCTGCAGCAATACAATTGAGGGTATTAGCAGGCACTCTGCAACAAATTGTAACAAATCAACTAGTTATAAACAAAATTTTCTAACTCAAAAGAGTGAAAAAGTACCACAACTCTGAAAAAATGTGTGAAGAAACACATGCTACAGCAGCTACACAGGCATTGTTTCTCCATGATGCTCGATCACAAAACCAAATATCCTTCAAATTGGAGTAGCAATGGTTGAGATACAAGGGGGAATGTTGGTACATGCAATGATGAATGGGTAAGACTAAGATTAAGAGGACAGGGGGTCACCACTGCACGGCCCTAGATGCACCTTTGATTTTCCAACTTCCACTAAGTTCCAGGTCTGGGGCATAATAATCGCAACACATCCAACTTATCAGTTCATAATTTCAGTTAAATAAAAGAAATTATCAATTTGAATTAAATAATAGATGATGTAAAAATATTTGGCTTCCTTCGCCTTCTCGTACTATTTAATTACCACAAACAATATCAGTTTGATGCCGACAAACGAAACTGAACGCATGTGGTTTGATTAAAAAGTAACTCGGCATGAATAATGAAGAAATTGCGAATATTTCGTGTATTTCATTTATTTAAAAGCCAATTGCAGCTAATATTGACCGTGCATTCGATAATTCGTTTCGGTTTTGACCACACGGCCACGCTGACACTCCGTGACAGCGGTTATGTTTATTGTGATATGCAAATTGGGGGATGGTTTCCGGTGAAGGAGATTTGTCACATTTGTCAGTGTAAAACGATAAAAAAAAACACTGATCGACGCTTGTATTACTATGGTTGGTTGGAAGAAAAAACTAAATTCTCAGCATCGTCCAAGCGCACCTTATTTAAAAGCACGAATGCATCTTCAATCGGTCCTTTGCAGACATCAAACATACCCGTCTTCGAATTCCATGGTTACTAGGACGTAAATAACTTCGCAGCGACAGGGGGAAATTAACACACTCAATATAGTTCCAGGTCACTTGGAATATACTTCGTGAAAAAGTGATTTCTGAAGCATTCTGCTTACTTTGTTATGAATATTGCCTTATTTTATGTGTATCGTCCCGATTTTATACACTCGGTTATTTTTTTTACAAGTGGTTCATGTTGTCTTTCTAGTGCGCAATAATTCAGATTTTTTGTCAACAAAAAAGTTCAGACGGCCTGTAAACACGAGAGGGAATTTCGAACCATATTTTGCAGTTATGACATTAACAGCTCAAGTACTTGCTGTCACCTGTTTGCAAATACGCTCATACATTGTCTCGAACAAATAAAGGGCGTGATCACGTCCTTGCATTCTTACGATTGCCCAAATTGAGTATTTCTGCAAGAACCACATCGTAATCACATGACCGGAAAAACATCGTCGAAACATGGCCACATCCGGAACATCAAAAATTTGTGTTGATGTTATTACATTCAAACGTCAAAACCCACCAGAGTGTGTGTCAAAAAAATGCTTTCTCCGAGTCTGTAGTATGTTATCATTATATTGAGGACAAGGCTTTCGAATTACCGATTATTTTGTGGTTTTACCGGTTCGTTACTTATGCCATTTGCAAATTAATCTTCTTCAAAATCATAAAATTCACTTTTTTTCCTGAAAAAAAATATATGTACCTTTTCTATGCACTTTACTCATTATTTTGATATATAATTTGCCTTTCCTTACTTCTCTTATCTGTTTCTGAGGCATTGGGAAAAATGTCAAAAAATTGACCAAAGTTAGGTTGGACGACCCCTTAAAGTCCTTCTAAAACATTTTCCACGACCAACACCAAGACGTGCCACCTTAAGACAAAAATCACACATGCAAAGTGTGGAGGAAAACCTTGGTTGATGCGTGTATTTGTGACAGATAAACAAGAATGTTTGTTTGCACTGATTGCCAAATTCAAACATCTTACAATGTTTAAGGTGCTATATAAGTAAGGGAAATTTGTTTACTTTGAAATCCCCACCTGTTATATTTCATAAATTCAAATTAAATGTACACAAATTATACATCAAAATGAAGGTTTTGAGGTATAGAAAACGCAGAATATATACAATCAACACACGGAGTTGACAACAGTCATCAGTGGTCCCTGGAAGTCTGCTACCGTATGTATACCAGTAATCATAGATTCTATATATATATATGTTTCGAATTAATTTGGTTGCATTAATTGAAGGGATCGTCCGAAAAAACTTTCGGAAATGTTTTAAAATTTTCACCCGTGCCCAAAATACTGATAAAAGAAGTAAATAATGACAAATTATATATCGAAATAATGAAAAGAGTACAAGCAAATGAGATACATTCACTTATACTGAAAATAAATTATTTAAATTATGAGTTTGACGACAGACAAACAGCCTCCAGTGGCATAAGTAACGAATAGCAAAAATCACGAATAGGTCAGCAATTCCAGTGATAGAGTTTCAAATAAAAGACTTCGAACTCCAGAATCGGAGAAAGCACATTTTACCATTTCGTCAGTGATGTGTTACAAACGCCTCAAGAAAAATGTACGAAGAAGAATAAACTTCTGTTTGAAAATACCATGAGGGAAATCAGTCGCAGGACGGTTTGTAACCACATATTCACAAAACGACACTCGCGTGTAAATGGGTTAATCGATATGGCACGAGTGGCAGCACGGAAGGACAAAACGAGAGGCCACAAGCCTCGAGTTTTATCCTTCCGCGATGGCACAAGTGCCATATCGATTAACCCATTCACACGCGAGTGTCGTTCTGTGTTTATTACACTCCTTCACGTCTATAAAAACAATTACCAGAAGGGCACTCAGCATTTCATTTGACAACTATCAACACAAAGAACATTTTTTCTCCAACCAAATTTGCGAGGGGAAACTCGTGTTACTATTTCGACCCCTGAGTTCTAATGTGTTCTATCTGTCTACTGGCACATAGAACACATTGCAACTCAGGGGACGAGTTTTAACTATCGCTAACGATTCAAATTGTAATTGCGGCGCACGATATGTAGAAAATTCCAGTAAAATGTCGCTTCTATTTAAAAATAGCCCGTCGACGATTCCGGCTCCGCACATATGTACATTCATTTTCCGCATGGTGTTATTAGGTTTGAAAACAAAAAATATATCCACACAAACATTAATGGTAATCTTCATAAGTCTGTTTGTTCGAAAATATCATTTGATTGAAGGCCGAGCTATATGTATCTCAGAACTTCTGTTTCCATTGCCGTGTTTTGCCTGAACTTGTGCCTCCACACCTGTTGTTATGAACTGTATAGAGTTGACTCCTGCTGAACTTTATTCATCAAAACAAGCAAAACAAAACCAAAACGAAATGGCAGCATTTGGGAATTGTAGGTACCAGAATGATTTCAAAATACAATCCTTCGGTTATTTTAAAGTAGTTTATTGTCGAAATTTTGGTATCTTACTATGCCATAGCAGACTTTCAGGTAGTGCTGTGAATCACGCGACAGCAGATCCATAGAGAATTTCTATTTCCACATGTTCAATCTTTCTAAACATTTATATAATTTACTGGGGTAATTTCTTCTGACCATTTTTGGACTTTGGAGAAAATGTCCTGAAATTTGGCCAAAGTTAGGTTGGACCCCTTAAGAGTTACGTTTGTGCATTTTCTGTTCTGTTGAAAGTACAATTTGCAATTTAAAAATTGATAAAAGTTAAAGAATTCAAAGCCATCTTTAAACTTCAAAATTTGGGCTTTTTTGACTCTTCCTTTATCATTGAAGAGTTAATCACATTAGTAGTATAGCTCGTATGTTTCAGGACCCATTGGCCGGACCTCGGTGCCGGACCTCGGAAGTGACGTCATGTCACGTGACCTAGTGGAGCCATGTTGTGTTGTCATGGTAAACCGCGTGAGCGGCCATCTTGTGACGTCATCTCCATAGTGATACGTGGTGTGAGTGCGCATGCGCAGCGCGAGTTGTTAGGGTGATACGTGTTTCCATCGTCCATTTTGTGTACTGGAGGCCGCCATCTTGGTTTCTATGGTAGCACGTGATTGCTATGTTACCCAATTTTTCTGCAATAGGACGGGGTATGTTTTGAGGGTGTGTTCCTTTGTAGAAGAGTAAATCTAATTACCACAAACAACCCGACAATCCTTCCAAATCACCAAAATCCACCCGAAATTACCGAAATTGACTTTATTTGATACGGATTTCCCATTTTATCTGCTTAGCACGTAGTGCTATAGTACCGAGAGGGTACCGGGGGTGTGTTCCTTTGTAGAAGAGTATTTTTTTGGTTCGGATTTTCCCAGAATCCTGGCTTAATTACCCAAATAAACCCGTCAAGTTGTATTATTTCGAATTCTTTCAGAATCCCTTTTTTGGACCCCATGACGTTTTTTTCCCAATAAGAGTAGCACGTAGTGCTATAGACTTTTAAAAGGTCGTGTGTTCGATTGAAGTGGAGTAATGTTCCCATTTTTAGAATATACCATGACGTATTATTTCCCTATTAAGAATAGCACGTAGTGCTATAGAACAAATTTACCCAGAATCCTCTGCTTCTACTTGGAACTATATTTTTATAAATAACTGCGCTCTATTTTTAGTAACATCCTTAACTGATCCCCCTAACTAATTGTTAGAGTCTATATTTAGCAATTTCTTCAAATGACCCCCCCTAACGACATGATTTTAAATAATAAAATTAATGAGGATCAAGATGTTTTTACACTGACCAATCAGAGCGAAGTTATTCCACCAATCAGATTTCTGTATTCCCATTGTGTTTCTTTCCCATTGACTTCTATACTAATTTTCTAAATTTCCCAACTTTAACCTATAATCCTATAGGAAACAAACACAAACGCCCATCGAGAATGAAAATATCGATGTAAAAACGTCGTGACGTCGTGACGTTTTCAAAAACGTCCGTCACGTAGAAATAAATTCCGGAGAAGAGTAACGTCGCGTCATTCTGTTTCGATCCTTCGAACTGAACACATCGCTAGAGAGTTTTCTGTAGCAATTTTGCCTTCGCAAAACTTTTATGAAGATGGAGTCTGATGCTGCGATTGCCGTTACCAGGACTGATGTTTAAGCCTGTGAAGAGTGTGGGGAGACCTTTACGGACCGCTGCAACCGGAATCGCCATGTGCGTGCCAAGCACGCCGGAGAGAAGAAGACCCACAATTGCACCAACTGTAACAAGACCTTTATGAGGAAAGAAGATTTGGTAAACCATCGGATGAAATGTTTGGAGACCTACACATGTATGGAATGCGGCCAGGAGTTTAATCAACTACTCCATTTCAACCGACACAAGAGCGTTGGCCACCGACCAGTTCCTGTATCATCTAAATGGAAGACTGATGAACCGAAGAGAGGACCACCCAAACAACCACGGACCACGACGACCACCCATTATGATGTTGCCCCAACTGAGTTTGAAAAGAATATGATGTCTGAAGAAGAGACCGATGAGATGTTGACCGTGCACGAAGATAACTGGAGTTCTATTAGAACTCGCCACATGATGAACAGAAGAGTCCAGGTCCAGTATAACTACCGGATCAACGATATGAACCTGAAAACGACGAATGATGAATTGATGACTACCATATTTCTGCCACAACAGCTAAGATTTAAAATTAATCTTAGTTTTGGTTTTATCCTGCGACACAATGAAACGAGTGAACTGAAGTATTACCATCCATCACAAAACAACGCCCGGGTACTTGATGTTCCACAACTAGTATGCTGCCAAGAAGACTTTGAAGAATTCCTTGATGATGTCATGGAAGAAGATATCCTGGAATGGGCCAAGTTAAAACGACCCAACACCAAATGGCTTGTGGAGAGAGTTCCGAACGTCACATTTTATGTGAATAAGCTGAAAGGCCACCCAATTGGAATGGTAGAAGATCTTCCTGATTATATTCTCCAGAACAAAGCAGTAAATGCTTTGGTGAAAGATAAACATCACCTATTTTATTATGAAGACAACCTGTGTATTTTCCGCTGTTTAGCTTTATGGAGTGGTTCCACAGCACACAATTTGAATAATACAACAGATGCCATGTACAGCAAATATACCCAGAAGCCAAATAATGAATTCCGTGGAGTAACTTTAGCCGAATTACCTGACTTGGAGAAATGTTTTGAAGTAAATATCCAAGTGTATGAACTTGTCAAGAATGATGATGACCAAATTGTTGCCAAATTAGTACAGACATCTCACAGAAAGTATGAAGATACCATGTATGTGAACGTCTACAAGAATCATTTTAGCTACATCATCGATATAGACCAATACTACAAATCCTTTGAATGCCGCAAATGCGGCAAATTATGGAAAAATGGATTTCTACTCAATCGCCAAGAGAAAACCTGTACAGATGAAGTAAATTACCAGTATGTTGGCGGTGTATATCATCCATCCCAGTCCATATTTGATCTGTTAGAAGATGAAGGTATAGAAGCACCCGAAGAGAAGAAGTTTTATCCATACCGTGCAACGTTTGATTTTGAAAGATACTTTGTTAAATCCAGTCTACCTGCTGACAGTGATAAACTGATATGGGAAGCAGAACACCGACCATTGAGTGTGAGTGTATGTAGTAATGTTCCAGAATACCAAGAACCGAAATGTTTTATTACAAATGGAAATTCTCAAGAACTTGTTGAAGAAATGATGACATACCTCGCAGCTATTTCATCTCATTGCCATCAACTGATGCAGACCTATCATGCCTGGACCTTGTTTAAACTCAGACAGAAAATTGATGAAACGTTGGAAGCGGAAGCCAGAGCTACTGGAGAAGATACGTCAAAAATGCACCCTTTACAAAAATTGGAGAAGAAATTTCAAGACTACCTGCAAGAGATGCCCGTCATCGGATTCAACTCTGGAAAACATGATATGAATGTAGTGAACTGATGACATACCTGAAGAGACAGAATCCACTCAAGTTTGCAGAGAAGAAATCAAATAACTACATGTGCGACTCGGCAGAATCTTTCAAGTTTGTTGATATTTGCAACTACCTCGCTCCAGGATTCAGCTATGACAAGTTTTTGAAAGCATTTGGCTGCTCCGTGACGAAGGGATTTTTACCATATGAATGGATCGACAGCTTGAACAAATTGGATCAAGACCACCTACCAAACCATGGAGCCTTCTACAGTTCTCTAAAGAAAGAAATAATATCCAATGAAGAATACCAGTACTGCCAGCATGTATGGAACGACCTGGAGATGACAACTTTCCGTGATTTTCTGATCTGGTATAATAACCGAGATGTAAATCCATTCCTTGAAGCAGTTGACAAGCAGTTTGCTTTCTACCAAGAACGCCTCATCGACATGTTTAAAGATGGTATCAGTGTTCCGGGCCTCACGTTGAAATACCTGTTCCAGACCATGAATGATGACACTTACTTACTTCACATTATTTTACCAGAAGAACAAAGACTTGCATCACTTGGTGAAAGATAATATCGTTGGTGGACCTTCAATTATCTTCAAACGATACCACGAGAAAGATGTTACCCGAATCAGATAAACAAAATATGGAAAAGAAGCAAAATCATGTAGAAGTATTATAGGCTTTGATGCGAATGCATTATATCTTTGGTGCCTAATACAAGAGATGCCAACGGGTTGGAGTATTAGACGTCGTGAAGAAAACCAGTTTAAACCAGAACATCCAATGAAGTATGGTAAAATGGCTGAACAATGGTTAGAGTTTTTATCCATGAGAGATGGCATCCACAACAGACATCAGTTTAACGGAGCTGAAAAAATGATTGGTCGAAGACAGTTGCCTGTTGATGGTTGGTGCAAAGAGACACAGACTGTATACCAATTCCATGGCTGCTTCTGGCACGGACATACCTGCATGAAAGATAAGAATGGCCTTCCTATCATCCATAATGAAGTCAGAGATAAACCGATGAAAGAACTGCTACAAGACACCCGTACCAATGCAAAGTACATCACCGATTTGGGCTATGAACTTGTTGAAATCTGGGAGTGTGAGTGGAGAGAGATGAAGAAAACCAACGCCACACTCCAAACCTTCCTGAAAGAGAACTTTTCAGACAAAATAGATGGTGCGATGACAGAGGAAGAAATACTGAACAAAGTGAAGTCCGGTGAACTGTTTGGTTTAGTCGAATGTGATATACATGTACCAGATCACCTGAAAGATAGGGCCCTGCGAAGCTTCGAGTATTCGATTCGATGTCGACATCGCTTTGGTATTCGTATATCGATCTCGAATAGTTTGCCGATTCGTTAGTCAAACGAAGCTTCGAGGAAAATGAATCGGTGTTCGACAATGTCGACATCAGTTGAAATAAGGAGCGAACTCTTCTAGTTTTAATGTTTCTATCAGGAAAATAGTCAAATTCATTGCAAATTTCTGTCGTTTCACTTTCAGTTTCAGATTCCCAGAAAACCACTCACCGCAAATTCGCTATTTATAGATTTCCAGGAATTCGTGTGAGAGTTATTCGCGGAATCCCGTTTGCTCAGCGGCTCTGTCCAAGTTGTAACCTGTTCACGCCCATCTATACAACCGAAATATCCAGCTATGGGCCTAAGGCCTGCTCCCAGTCCCGGAATCTTCTAACACAATAATGGAGACATGTCGCCTGGAGCGCTTCCATTATTGTGTTAGAAAACTGTGGGAGGAAAACCTCTGTAGTTTCTTTGCATTGTTCGGAGTTGGTACTTGGAAGTTGGAATGAAGTAAAAGCAATTTGTGTGAATGAGCACTGCGTCACTATTCGAGTTAACTAATGCAGAAACTAACACAGTTTAACGCCTTCGCTGCTTTTGATGTATACTGTGTTATTGAATAGAGAACGGACCGAAATCTACAAGACCCAAATTCTGATAATACAAAACAACTAAACATAACAATAATGTATTTAGGCATGCTAACGTACCTGAAGTTAGCGGCTGTAGCTGACTTCAACCCATGGGAATTAATGTGCCACTTGTATTACATTTGTGCTTTTAAGTCTCATGTTTCAATTTAGTGGTTTGTCTTAAATGTCTCTGGGCAGTAACACCTTAATTTGTCCATATTTATGTCTTGAATTTATTGTCGGGCCAAGTGAACATCTGGATGGCCATTCAACGAGAAAGAAAATTAAAACAACGCCAAGTTGTCAAGTTATGTCAACGATCTCTTCTCGCAGTGCTTTCCGGACATCTCTGCACAAGATAATGCCAGTTATAATTATTTCTCGAGTTTATCCCGATTCGATTCGAGATTCGATTCGATGTCGACATCAGTCCCGATTCGATTCGAGATTCGATTCGAACATAAATTTCCCGATTCGCAGGGCCCTACTGAAAGAGTACTTTGAAGAGATGACACCTATCTTCAAGAATACAGATATTTCCATAGATGATATTGGTGAACACATGAAGTTCTTTGCCGAGAAGAATGGAATCATGAAGAAACCCAGTAGAAGTTTGATCGGAAGCTATGGAGCAGAAAAAAATGTTATTTGCAACCCCTTTACTGCAGTGGTACCTCCAGCATGGTAGTGAAGTTGATCACGTCTATCAAGTTATCCAATATAAACCAAGAAGATGTTTTGAAAAATTGGAGATGAAGTACCTGAAGCAAGAAAACAAGGAGATGTTCACCCTGACAAGTCGATCGTTGCCGACACCATGAAGCTGTTGGGAAATTCTGGATATGGCAAAACCGTCACCAACAAAGAGAAGCATCGACATGTGTGCTATTGCGACGGCGAAGAAGTCACCAAAGCTGTAAATGACATGCCCTTCAGAGCCTTGAATCCATTAGATGAAACATTATATGAAGTCGAACTCAACAAGAAGACCATCAAGTTGGATCTGCCACTCCACATCGGATTCTTTGTTTACCAGTATGCGAAACTCCGGATGCTTCAGTTCTATTATGATGTCATTGATACTTTTATCAGCCGCCAAGATTTCGAATATGCTGAAATGGACACAGATTCTGCACATCTATGTACCGCATCACCATCCATAGATAAATTAGTGAAACCAGAGAAGAGAGTAGAATTTTACAAAGAGAATCACAAGTGGTATCCATCTGAGTGTTGTGATTTCCACTGATATGATTATGTGAAAACCAAATTAGAAGGCAAAGAATGGCTGTCACCCTCATGCTGCCAAGAAAGAAAGCGTTTTGACAGGAGAACTCCAGGCTTGTTCAAGGTAGAATGGCAAGGACCCGGCATTGTTGGACTGTGTAGTAAAACATATTATTATTTCGGTGCCACCAATAAATTCAGTTGTAAAGGAATCAGCAAACGCCACAATGATTTGACGAAAGACAGATATTTGCAAGTTTTGAAGACTCAACAAAGTGGATCTGGCATCAACCGAGGATTTGTGATGAATGACAACACTATGTATACCTACCAGCAGAGCAGAGATGGACTATCATATTTCTACCCAAAACGAAGAGTTTTAGAAGATGGAATTAGCACCCTACCACTAGAGATTTAAAGAAGAAACAATTGAGTGAGTATCATATTTTTCTACAACCTGAACAAAGTCTAGCTTTTGCCTACAAAAAGTCCTATTTAGTTGACTGAAAAATTCCTAAAAACCGAAATGGTTTTTAGGTGGTCTAATCAATCATATTAGGCTCATCAAATTTTTAAAGTCCTTTATGGCATTCTCTAAAGTCCTTTATGGCAGTCCTCATAAAGTCCTATATGCCATTCTCTAAAGTCATTTATGGCATTCTCTAAAGTCCTTTATGGCAGTCCTCATAAAGTCCTATATGGCATTCTCTAAAGTCCTTTATGACATTCTCTAAGTCCTTATGGCAGTCCTCATAAAGTCCTATATGGCAGTCTCTAAAGTCCTTTATGGAATTCTCTAAAGTCCTTTATGGCAGTCCTCATAAAGTCCTATATGGCAGTCTCTAAAGTCCTTTATGGCAAGTTTTTCTCTAATTAAAAAGTCCTATATGGCATTCTCTAAAGTCCTACCTGGCAAGTTTTTCTCAAAGTAAAAAGTCCTTTATGGCATTCTCTAAAGTCTTTTATGGCAGTTTTTCTCTAATTAAAAAGTCCTTTATGGCATTCTCTAAAGTCCTATATGGCAAGTTTTTCTCAAAGTAAAAAGTCATTTATGGCATTCTCTAAAGTCCTTTATGGCAGTCCTCATAAAGTCCTATATGGCAAGTTTTTCTTAAAGTAAAAAGTCTTTTATTGCATTCTCTAAAGTCCTTTATGGCAGTCCTCATAAAGACCTATATGGCAAGTTTTTCTCAAAGTAAAAAGTCCTTTATGGCATTCTCTAAAGTCCTTTATGGCAGTCCTCATAAAGTCTTTTATTTGCAAGTTTTTCGTTCTAAGTAAAACGTCCTATATGGCAGTCTTCAAAAAAAAAAATTCTAAATGGCAAGTCTTACAAGGCAATACATTTTTTCGGCGTAAAGATTTTTCAATTTTTTTTTATTTATTCTAATACAGAGAGTTTTTTCATCATTATCATCATCATCATCATGTTCCTGGTATACCTTAGGCTAACCCTATTGGAACCAGATGATACTTCTTTACTTTTTAGTTTCATTCAAAATTTAGTTTTATTCAAAACTTTTTAGTTCCATTTATTTTTAAAAAAATGTTGTTTCATGGTATCTTTTAGGTTACACCTATTGGCACCAGATGATACTTCTTTACTTTTTAGTTTCATTTCATTTTTTTTTTAAAAAAAGTTGATTCCTGGTGTCTTTTAGGCTACCCCTATTGTATAACCAAAGGAATAAATCATCATCATCATCATTACTAAAAAATTCTCTGTTGTGAATATTTAAAAGAAATGAGAAAGTTTTATGATAGAAAAACTGAATTGCTAAGTTGGACATGTTGTTTTCGTTTTCTTTTTTGATGAACAAAAAAAAATCCCTCAAAGAGGATATGAACTGTAGGGGGTGGGAATGCACTCGAGCTATTTGACTTATCTCCATTGGACAGAGGTTTGTAGCTTGACCTGTCCCAAGCCAGTATAAAATGCAGAGGGCCATATCCTACAGTTTAAGGATCAAGATTGCAGTTTGATCGCCAAACTGACCAATCAGATCGAAGTTAATCAACCAATCATATTTCTGTATTCTTATTGTGTTTCTTTCCCATCGACTTCTATACTAATTTTCTAAATTTTCCAACTTTAACCTATAATCCTATAGAAAACAAACACAAACCCCAACCAAGAATCAAAAACTCAATCAAAATTTGTTGAACTGGTGTGATGTTTTCAATCACGTCCGTCAAAGATATATAAGATTAGGCAAAGCATGGACTTGGCATCATTCACGATCGAACCCTTGACCAGAGAAGATGTTCCGAATTGGCACCAAGCAGATTTCTGCTAACGTCACCCAGTACCAGGGTGAACTGAAGATTCATCTCAGAAGATACTTTGAGGGAAAAGACCAGAAACCTTATCCTACGAAGACTGGTATTGCTCTATCTTTAGAAGAATGGAATGCCTTGAAATCTCAAATAGAATAAGTAGATGCAGCCATCAAAACCCAACAAACAACTTTAACTGAAGTTCCTGAAGAAACTAAACCTACTAACCATGACGACTTCAAAAAACCAAATCAAGAACCACCTTTGAAGAAGAAGATCACAGTGAGAATAACCCAACCACGACCATTGGTCGTTGATGAAATTGATAGTGAACTCAGCCAAGTTCGCTTGCAGCATGAACTTTGCTTGGCATATGCTCATTATGTCGAAGAGAACATTGACGCTGTAGTGAAAGAAAAATGCTATGGATGTACAGTCGATCACCCAAGTCAGATTCAGCATAATGTATGCCTAATGATGTCTGAAGAAGAGAAGATTATAACATGTTTTAGTGAAGCACTTGAAAGATTTAACAAGAATGATGTCCATCTACTGTGGCACCATAATACTTCTGGAATGAATCCACCACCAGTACAGAAAGAGTATGAAGATATGTTCGAGAAACCTCTCACAAATGAACAGAGACGTTGTATTATGGATTTGGTGATTGAATTTATGACCATCAAGAAACCTGTTACAATTGGATTCTAATTGAAGATGTAAATAGATGCTGTAAATAGATGATTTTTATAAAAAAAGAAAAAAAAGAAGAAAAAAGTATAAAATGAAGAAACAAGAAAAAAAAGGTGGTAATGACGCTCAAGTTATTTGATGTTTATCTTCTTGACAAATATCAAACAAACTTAAACTGTCCCCAGCCAGTAAGTCAGAGGGCCACCAATTTTAAATATTTTTTGGATGACGGTCATACTGACCACCTCTCCAAAAGGTATAAAAGGGGAGTAGTACCCACGTTCAGTGGGGTCCACCTCCCCAAAAGGTATAAAAGGGAAGTAGTACCCACATAGAACAACAAAGATGGATCCTCGTTGGAAGCATCCATTCACTTGTTTATTGTGTGGTCCCACGAGTAGTGGTAAATCATCCTTTGTAAATCGGGTTATTCAAAACATTCAAAATATTATATCACCTGTTCCAAGTCACATCATTTGGTGTTATAGTGAATGGCAACCATTATACAATACTTTACCCCAAGTAGAATTCGTATAGGGTCTACCTCAAGAATTAAAATCTGATAGTTTAGTCATATTGGATGATCTGATGCTCGATGCACATGTTCGAGTGTCTAGCTTATTCACTAAAGGTAGTCATCACCGTAACATTAGTGTGATCTACATTGTTCAAAATTTATTCGATAAAAATAAAGTCCATAGGACTGTAACTCTCAATAGTCATTACATGATCTTGTTTAAAAATCCTAGGGATCGTTCTCAGATCTCACACTTGGCAGCACAGATGTAACCTGGTCATTCCAAGTTTCTGAGAGAAGTTTTTGAAGATTCCGCTTCGACACCATACGGTTACCTTTTAATAGATCTCAAACAAGATACTCCTGAACACATGAGATTAAGAAGTCAAATTTGTCCTGGGGAAACCCAATATGTGTACCTCCGAAAAGTATAAAAGGGGAGCAACAAGTCTGACTATAGGCAAGAGCGTTCATCTGAACCTTGAATTCAAGGTTGAAGAAGAGAAAGAAATACCACCCTACTCGGGAGAGAGGTAGTACCTTTGATGAGATGATCCCCTCTCACACTGGTCCTCACCCGAGTAGGTCTGGAGGCCCTGAAAAGAGAAAGAGAAAAAAGAAGAGCCCGTCCTCCAAGCGGAGGGAATCCCGACGCTTGGAGGCATTCTTGGAGATGAAGAAAGAGAAAGGTGAGGAAAAGAAAGAGCCAGAGGCAGCCACCACTTCCCCTCCCACTCCCACAGACAGCCCCATCCAAATGCCGGCTTCCCAGTCGGTATTGTCGTGTGTGGAAGAGTCTGTGGAGACTGAGGTGGAAATGGAAGCTGCCCTCTCGCCTCTTCCTGACCCCCACTCGCCTCTTCCTTCTAAACCAGAATGCCAGGACGCGGACGACAGGATAGAGAACATCTTACGGGAACACGAGATACAAGGGGACCTTCACAGACAACAGATGGACAGGCAATACGAATTATTCATGCAAAAAGTCGAAGAAACCAAAAACTAATAGACGCCAGAAATCTACAACAACAAAAGACTCAGCAATCACCCACAACCACTCCAGACTCGGCTAGGACCAGACCCTACAAAACTCAGCAACCACCATCAGACAGCCCACCAACAACACCAACTACCACTGTCTCTCCTTCCAAACCTCCACCTCTGAAAAAGAAGATGAAAAGACACAAGCGCCGCTAACAACCCACAAGTTCTCCTTTACCACGGTCTGACACTTTCAAATTCTACAGCTAATGAGGGTCGAAAGGGGCTTGCTCCCCAAATGGTCCCTGCGCGTCTTCTGCGTGCAAAACCATTTGATGTCTGACGTCTCAAGCGCAACATCGCTCTTCTCAAGGTTCTTATTAAATCGAAACCCGCACTCGTCAAATCCATACTAAAACATGCAGACAAAGAATTGATTACTTGTTTGTGTGACTGTGCCTCGAATATACTGAAGGGAGCAGAACCTCTGACCAAAGCTCAGAGAACCAAACTCGTCCGTCAGAAACAACTAGTGAGGGCAGTGGCAAATAAAGGTACCTCTGACAGAAAGAGGAGACAAATCTTGCAGAAAGGGGGATTCTTGTGGGCATTGCTACCTCCTGTACTATTGGGTGCTGTTAAAGGTATATTTGGATGATGGAATATGCAAAGAAGATGGCGTAGGTAGAACCAAGGTTATTGGAACGTCTACAAGAGACCCCAAGACAACCGAATGAACTGGCTGTTTCATCACTGGATAGAGAAATGAGAGATATTCTCGATGCCCCTTTTCTTTCGGCTGATGAAAAGATGACTCAATATAATCAAATTTTACAAAGATACTTGACATTTCAACAAAAGGTAATGGCTCCTCGACCAATTAAAGTCGAATTCGAGAAAGATAATAAAAAGGAAGACATTCTCGATTCCGTACCTATGACAATGAAGAGAAAGGGAAAGTTGTTGTTGAATCGTATTAGAAGTGACCCAAATATATCTTGGAATGAGAAGGGTGAATTAGTCTACAAAGATCAAACAGTGGTAGGGTCGAATGTAACAGATCTTCTAAACGATTTACTTAGAAGACAAAAATCTTTCCAACCAAAGGGATGGGAAGTGTTGGCCGAAGCCTTGAGAGATAGTAACATACCCCAAGAATTAATTGGTCATAAAGAACGTTGGGATTTTATGAAACAGGCACCGATAAAGTGGGAACCTAAACAACCAAAGAAAACAGAAACGCCAAAGTGGACCGAAAAAAGGGTATAAATAGAGTTGACACTTGAACAAGGCAGTCATGGAAGCATTGTACTACGGTTCTTAAGTGCCTGGTAGTTTTGGTGGTGTAGACGCTCTTCGTAGAGCGTCCAAGAAAAAAACTAAACAAGTTGTAAAATGGTTAGAGACTCAAGACACATACACTCTTCACAAACCTGTTCGTCGTACATTTCCTAGAAGGAAAGTAATAGTTAGTGGTATAGATGCACAATGGCAAGCTGACTGGGTAGATGTTTCAAACATAAGTAAATTCAACAAAAACATAAATTTTTTGTTGACATGTATAGATGTGTTCAGTAAATATGCTTGGGTGATGCCATTACAAAACAAACTTTGTGATTCCATCGTGAAAGCTTTTAGTAAAATTTTCAAACAAGGTCGTAAACCAGAAAAATTACAAACTGATCAAGGCAAAGAATTTCCAAACAGAAAATTTCAGAATTTTCTCAAAGATCACAAAGTCGAATTTTTTACTACACAAAATGTGGAAACAAAATGTTCCATAGTAGAAAGATTCAATAGAACTTTGAAAACCAAAATGTGGAAATATTTTACCAAGAATGATACACTAACTTTTCCACTTCAAAACTTGGTGAAATCATATAATCATTCTCATCATCGTAGTATAGGTATGCATTGCCGTGAACTTTGAAAATCAAGAAGAGGTTTGGCAAAGGTTGTATGGGCAACCCATAAAACACAAGACACCAAAGTACAAAGTAGGAGACAGAGTGAGAATCAATAAAGTTAAGAACACTTTTGAGAAAGGTTATTTGCCCAATTGGACCGAAGAGTTATTCACAGTAGTAGCCATCAAGAAAGGACATCCAGTCACATACATCTTACAAGATGATAATGGAGAAATATTGAAAGGGTCATTCTACACTGAACAGCTTCAGCGAGTTTCACATAAAACTATTTGCAAAATCGAACACGTACTCAAGAAACGTGGTCGAGGTAAGAACAGGGAATTGTTCGTAAACTGGTTGGGATACCCAACTTCGTTCAATTCGTGGATAAAGCAGAGTCAGCTCACCCATAAAGGAAGTGAACCTTTTCTTCAAAATGGAAGAAGGATCGAACGGTTCTTGGCCTCTGTTTGGTAAATTTTTGTAAAAATTTCACAAATAATCATTTTGTATATCATCATCATTACCAGTGTCGTTAATCTCACTCTCGAAAACACAGACAGCAAGTTGTGGACTGCTCTCTTGAGAAGTAGCATAGGATATTTGTTACCAAATCCAACCATTAAGTAAAAGTGATGTTTTATTTGACTCTACCAACCAATAGTTCTATGAACGTGTTTCCAGAAAACACGTTGACTACGTACACCACTCAGTTATCACAACCAGTGAATCTCACGGGAGAATGGGAAGTAGGTCTGGCAGAGATTCAGTATCCAAATACTTGGTTCAATATTCGTGGAGAAGAAGCTTTCGTTACAGTGTTCTGGTCTTCGAAAAAGAATTACCGACTTACTCTCAAGGAAGGTCGTTATTCGGATCCCATTGATGTGATACGAACTATCAATGGTGTTAAAGAATTACTCTTGCCTCGTCACGATAAGGTAGCTTTTGAACTGGATGAAGTGACTGGTAAAGTTCGTATCACGGTACGTGATGGAGTCGTGGTCACATTGAGCCCTACTCTTCAAAATATTTTGGGATTTAATGAGTGTGTTTTTAAATCAGGAACTTACAATTAGGGCCCTGCGAATCGGGAAATTTATGTTCGAATCGAATCTCGAATCGAATCGGGACTGATGTCGACATCGAATCGAATCTCGAATCGAATCGGGATAAACTCGAGAAATAATTATAACTGGCATTATCTTGTGCAGAGATGTCCGGAAAGCACTGCGAGAAGAGATCGTTGACATAACTTGACAACTTGGCGTTGTTTTAATTTTCTTTCTCGTTGAATGGCCATCCAGATGTTCACTTGGCCCGACAATAAATTCAAGACATAAATATGGACAAATTAAGGTGTTACTGCCCAGAGACATTTAAGACAAACCACTAAATTGAAACATGAGACTTAAAAGCACAAATGTAATACAAGTGGCACATTAATTCCCATGGGTTGAAGTCAGCTACAGCCGCTAACTTCAGGTACGTTAGCATGCCTAAATACATTATTGTTATGTTTAGTTGTTTTGTATTATCAGAATTTGGGTCTTGTAGATTTCGGTCCGTTCTCTATTCAATAACACAGTATACATCAAAAGCAGCGAAGGCGTTAAACTGTGTTAGTTTCTGCATTAGTTAACTCGAATAGTGACGCAGTGCTCATTCACACAAATTGCTTTTACTTCATTCCAACTTCCAAGTACCAACTCCGAACAATGCAAAGAAACTACAGAGGTTTTCCTCCCACAGTTTTCTAACACAATAATGGAAGCGCTCCAGGCGACATGTCTCCATTATTGTGTTAGAAGATTCCGGGACTGGGAGCAGGCCTTAGGCCCATAGCTGGATATTTCGGTTGTATAGATGGGCGTGAACAGGTTACAACTTGGACAGAGCCGCTGAGCAAACGGGATTCCGCGAATAACTCTCACACGAATTCCTGGAAATCTATAAATAGCGAATTTGCGGTGAGTGGTTTTCTGGGAATCTGAAACTGAAAGTGAAACGACAGAAATTTGCAATGAATTTGACTATTTTCCTGATAGAAACATTAAAACTAGAAGAGTTCGCTCCTTATTTCAACTGATGTCGACATTGTCGAACACCGATTCATTTTCCTCGAAGCTTCGTTTGACTAACGAATCGGCAAACTATTCGAGATCGATATACGAATACCAAAGCGATGTCGACATCGAATCGAATACTCGAAGCTTCGCAGGGCCCTACTTACAATTCTTCCAGAGTTACCGATGTCAACCAAGGATTTTATTCACTCTATGTCTACTGTGACTTGGTTCGTGACCAAGTCGTAGGAGATACAAGAATACAACTTCTTCGTATCGTACCCGTGCGTGGGAAATATGGGGATATCATCTCTAAAACATTTGAGAATGTGTATTATGTACCAGTAGAACGAAAAAATTTCAGTACCGTCCAGGTGTATATAAGGGGTGACACAGGAGCCATAGTACCATTCGAGTTCGGGAAAGTGACAGTGACACTTCATTTCAGAAATCGTAGATCTCTTCAATTCACCTAAACATGACTGATTGTTGTAAGTCCAAATTATACGAAGAATATTACACGAAACAAGCTGGGAACGGTCTACCGGCTTTTTCTGGAGCTCAAATACAGAGAGGATATGGTTTGGGAAGTATATTGGGAGGACTGAAGAATATGGTGTTACCTTTATTGAAAACTACAGCCAGGACCGTGGGAAAACAGCTCGTGAGAAAAGGAGCAGCCTTTACCTAAGATGTCATTGAAGGGAAAAATGTAAAAAGGCAGCAATCAAAAGAGTCAAAGAGGCTGGTGCAGGAGCTTGGAATAAAGTGGTTGGTGGTTCAAAACCACCCGGCAGGAAAAGTATAAAAAGGCCCACACCACGCAAAACTAGCAAATCGACAAAAAAAGGAGAACTGTTCAGACCCAAGACCATCTCGGTGCATGATGTCTCTCATTAATGAAAAATCTTGTGAGTGTGTCAACAGCGAAATCGACTTGTTTTCTATACCACCAACACAGACTAGTGTGGAACATGGGCAATGGGGAGAACACAGGCCTTGGCGACTATAGGAAACAGTGGTCCAATAGAATTCCACATTGCGGGATTAGGAGATGATTATTTGAATTTGGCACAGACATACTTGTATGCTAAAGCAACGGTTACCAGATTCCAATGGGGCATCAATTGCACCCGATGCCAAAGTGGGCCCAGTCTATTTATGGATGCATTCCTTATTTAATCAAATCGATATCAGCTTGAATGAAAAACTGGTATCTCCTTCCAACAACACTTATCACTACAGAGCTTTCATAGAAACTTTGTTGAGTTATGGACCAGCTGCCAAGAAGTCACAACTGACTAATGCATTATGGTACAAGGATACGGCCGGACACATGGAAGATTTGACAGATGATAACAAGGGATTTCTTCTTCGAAAGAAATTTATAGAGAAAAGTAAAATCGTGGACATGACTGGAAGATTACATTTGGACATGTTTTTCCAAACTCGTTACTTGCTGAATGGAGTTAATGTTCATGTTAAAATGAATAGAGCCAAAGATGCTTTCGCATTGATGGCCGATACCGATACATACAAGATCAAAATTCTAGATGTATCCATGTTTGTACGCAAAGAGAGACTCCAATCATTCGTGAGAATGGCTCACGAGAAAGCACTAACAAAAGCAACTGCAAAATATCCTATCGACAGTGTGGAAACCAAGGTGTTTTCAGTGCCGAAAGGAAATCTGAGCATTACACAAGAAAACTTATTTTTAGGCCAACTACCTAAACGCATCGTGGTGGGATGTGTAGACAACGGTGCTTTCAATGGAAACTTTTCAAAGAATCCATATAATTTCAAGAACTACAAAATCAATTACTTGGCTTTGTACGTGGATGGGCAGCAGATTCCAGCCAAACCATTATAACCTAGATTCGAACAACAAGAAGTGGGGAGATGTTATGCGACTCTGTTCCAAGGAACTGAACAAATGTATGAGAATGAAGGAAACCACATCAGCCGAGAAGAGTACATAAATGGATACACTTTATTCGTGTTCGACCTGACTCCAGATCTATCACATGGACAACACTTCGATCTGGTGAAGAGAGGAAACTTGAGACTAGAAGTCCATTTCGAAAACCCATTACTAACCACAATCAACGTACTGGTGTATGCAGAATTCCAGAAAATCATAGAAGTGGATAAGAATAGACAAGTAATCTTCGATTACTCAACATGAACACGTTGCAGTTAGAGAATGCACTTCGGTCAGATAGTTGTTTGAAGAGAATATTTTTGGGTGTGTTTTCAAGAAACAGATTACCAAGAAGATTACCAGATCACAGACCAGTAGCTTTGACAGCCAACACGGATCCAGACCACAGAAAAGGAGAACATTGGGTGGCTCTCTTTGTGAGTCACCACAACGCAGAATACTTTGATTCCTGTGGATTACCACCACAACACAGACCATTCGAGAATTTCCCGAAGAAGAATTCCAGATATTTGAAGTATAATACAAAACGCCTTCAAGGGCCATTACCAGTGTGTGGACAATACTGTCTGTTTTACTTGAAACATCGCTGTCGCGCTGTACCGATGGAAACCATACCCAACATGTTTACCACTGATCTAATGGATAATAATGTGTTGGTTAATGACGTCATAGAGGAAACCAGCCACTAGATGTCGCTGCATTGGAGGAAAACTATAAAAACTGGTGCACTTGGTGTTCAGCTCATTTGTGTTTCGACAGCCAAAGAAGAAGGATGTCTACTAATGTGACCGTTTTCAAACTTAACAACGATTTACAGATTCAACTGTTCAAGAACGACATTGGGTTCCAGTTTACCACAAGAGATTGGGAACAAGTGACCAAAGCAGTGGACATTGCAAAGAAGAGAAGCCTTGAAATAGGAGAACCCAAATCAAAAAGAGAAAGAAAACCAAAGAAGAATGAAGATAAAAAGGATTGAAGAATGTTCACTATTCCATGGTTGATTAGGATGGCACTGAATGATTATCAATCAAGAAACAAGAAATCCAAGAGACTTTGTAGAGAGAATGAGCGTTTCATTCGAAGTACTGGAGCAGTTATTACGTGGAGAAGAAAAAATAAGAAAGACAACAGAACAAAGACCACCAAAACACATCAAGTGTGCACTGGAGGAAAATCGTCTCAAGACATTTCAATTCATGTTACAAAGTGAAAGTGTGAAAACCCCGAATGAACTGACAAAAGCTGGATTCTTTTATTTGGGGACAGGAGACAGAACTCAATGTTTTCATTGTGGTATTATTGTTCGTTTCTGGGAAACAGAAAATGATGTTATAGAAGAACACAGAAAATATTCTCCAGACTGTTATTACATTCTTAATTTACCACCTGAATTCATGGACGTTGAAAAAGAGGAACAAATGGCCATCAAAGAAGAAATGGACACATCATTTCAAGAAGAAGATCCACGGAGGACAAAATGTAGTGTGTGTTTATTAGCTGAAGCCAATGTCGCTCCGCGACCATGTAACCATTTGTGCCTGTGCAAAGACTGCTGTAAACCACTGAGAAGATGTACAATCTGCAGAAAGACTGTTTATGAATATCTGACAATCTACATACCATAAAAAGATGTATTTTTGTTGTTGAATAAAAGAAATTTAAATTTATATTCAGTGTTATTTTTTTTAACAAATCCAAAAAGGTATCCTCAAAAAATCGAAATGAGGCTAAGAGGGATAGTAAATTAGACCTCGTACGACACATCTGTTGAGTAGATCCCCATATGAGTATATGGTGAAACTTAGCTTCATGGCCTCCATGTACACATATGAGTCCTACTTGTAATTTAAATAATGGATTGTGGGTAAATTTGTCCTATAGCGCTACGTGCTACTCTTATTGTGGAAATAAAACGTCATGGTATATTCTAAAAAAATGGGAACATTACTCCACTTCAATCGAACACACGACCTTTTTAAAATCTATAGCACTACGTGCTACTCTTATTGGGAAAAAACGTCATGGGACCCAAAAAAGGGATTCTGAAAGAATTCGAAATAATACAACTTGACGGGTTTATTTGGGTAATTAAACGAGGATTCTGGGAAAATCCGAACCAAAAAATACTCTTCTACAAAGGAACACCCCCCCCCCCCCCGGTACCCTCTCGGTACTATAGCACTACGTGCTAAGCAGATAAGATGGGAAATCCGTATCAAATAAAGTCAATTTCGGTGATTTCGGGTGGATTTTGGTGATTTGGAAGGATTGTCGGGTTGTTTGTGGTAATTAGATTTACTCTTCTACAAAGGAATACACCCTCAAAACATATCCCGTCTTATTGCAGAAAAATTGGGTAACATAGCAATCACGTGCTACCATAGAAACCAAGATGGCGGCCTCCAGTACACAAAATGGACGACGGAAACACGTATCACCCTAACAACACGCGCTGCGCATGCGCACTCACATCACGTATCACTATGGAGATGACGTCACAAGATGGCCGCTCACGCGGGTTGCCAAGACAACACAACATGGTGCCACTAGGTCACGTGACATGATGTCACTTCCGAGGTCCGGCACCGAGGTCCGGCCAATGGGTCCTGAAACATACGAGACATGCTACTGACATTGCATTGATTCAATAGGTATGCAACATCAACATCCAAAGTATTTAATTTGTGTGTTATACACTGTGGTTTGGGGTTGAAATTTGGTGTAATATAGTCCCTTAAGGTCCTATTTTATTAAGGAAAAATTGTTTACTTTTCAATTCATACCTCTGATATTCCATCAATTCAAATTAAATATTCACAAATTATTCATCAAAATGGAAGTTTTCATATTGATGTATAATTTGTGTATATTTAAATTGAATTTATGGAATATCAGAGAATATTAGAGGTGAGAATGTCAACGTAAACAAATTCCCGTTACTCACAAAGCACCATAATTTGTTTACTTTGAAATTCCCACCTCTGCTATTCCATAAATGCAAATTAAATATACAGAAACTATACATCAAAATGAAGGTTGTGATGTATAGAACACGATACATATATGTAACCAACTCATCGAGCTCTCCGGAATTATTATTTTATTATCAGTTCTGGTACGAATATGGTAGCATACTTCCAGGAACCACTGGTGCCTGCTGTCAACTCAGTGAGTTGATTGCATGTATTTTCCGCGTTCTACAAATTTCCCTTCCTATAGCACCTTAAATTTACGATGTTCCACAATTTCACTGCACATGGACAGCTGAAACCGCTGTGTTATTTTTTAACTTTTTCGGTAGCAGACAAAACATGGAAATTGAGTACTAAAAGATCTGTGACAAATATAGTTCGGTCTTCAATCAAGTGATATTTTCGAACAAACACGAATAAGACGATTACCTTTAATATTTGTTGGGGTATATTTTTGTTTTGAAACCTAATTAGCTAGTTTTATATTTTACGCATCGACAAAATGTTTATCTATTTATTTATTGGTGTTTAAGGTCACATATTTGTGCACAATGGCTAATAATGACCACGACAGTTTTTACGGTTGGAGGAAGCCAGAGTACCCGGAGAGAACCACCGAGCAACGGCGAGCAACTGTCAGCTCCCCAACATACGAACTCCACACAAGCAGGGTTAGCACTGGTTGAAGACAGGTGCACCATCGAGGTGCAGTACGCCTTAGTGCACAGCGTCACTGTGCCCCCACATGGGCAATGGGGGTGCAGTGTCTTTCACAAGGACACAACGTGGTTGCCGCAGGAGGACCTCTCGGCTTGCAGCCTGCACCTCTACCTACAGAGCCACCGCGCCCCCACGTATCGACAAAAAACACCAGCATAATATTACCAAACAGAGGCGGAGTGATTCATTTCTAAAAACTGGCATCCCTGGATGAGAAAATTTAAAAGTTGTTCTACAGTTGCGACTTTATCTCGCAGAAATGGCATGGACAATGCCAATTTCCCTGTGAACGTATTGGGCGTTTTCAATCCCATCGCCTTGCAAATATGAGAATAGGGTGATTGTTTCTGCAGTTCTTAAATCTTTGAAAACAATACTTACAAAACAATATTTTGGCAATGTTCACGATTTGTCTTATCAGGTCACAAACCGTCAGGTGACCTATTTCCGGCATGGTGTTTTCAAATAGGAGCTTATTTCTGTTTCGCGAATTTTCTTCGGGGCGTTTGTAACACACCAGAGACGAAATGGAAGAATATGCTTTCTCCGAGTCTGGCATTCCAACTTCCGAGCCTTTTATTTGAAACTCGGTCATTGGAATTGCCTATCAGTTCGTGATTTTGGCTATTGGCTACTCATGCCATTGGAAGCTTGTATTTCATCAAACTCAAAATTTATTTTTTTTTGGTGAATATATTCCATTTTTTTGTACTCTGGTCATTATTTTGATATATACAGTACGTGGGGAGTGTATTTTCACTAAATCACCCACAGAGTGGAGATTCCACTTAAGCAATAATTGCAAATTTGTTGCAAAGCATAACAATCACAAGCAAAATTCCAGCCAATGGACCTCCGGGTTAAACCCAGAGGTCCATTGACTGAAACATTGCTAGTGTCTTTTGTCGATATGTGCAGAATTTGAAAGTGATACTCTGGGTGATAAGTCCACTCCATGTGTGATTTAGTTACAATCCACTCTCCCCGTACTGTAACACGCCTTTATTTATTTCTTTTATCAATATTTTGAACATTCTTGAAAATTTCCAAAAAATTCCTAGTTTTGTTGAACAGCCCCTCAAACCAAAAATATTACCTACAAAATAATTTGTAAAAATATCGAAATAGTTTTAAATATGAAAGAACTGCATTGTATGTTTTGTTTCACCGTACCCAATGCCCAAAGCAGAACCTCCTAAATACTAAAAAATCAGTAAAATTGTGATAAAAATGTACAATATCAATGGAGAAACTTTCTTGGCAAGATGTGGAGGCGTCATGTGGAGGTACATGTTGAAGTATTGTACACGTTTGTGTATTTTGCGCCTGTGTTGGAGAGTTTCCCAAGTTAACCCAACATGTTTCAGTGTATAAAGTGGCTTTACTAGCACTATAATCGGACAGGTAACTAATCTTGATGCAGAGATTTAAATTTTTTATAAGTCTGCAATATTATCTTCCGTGCAGTTATCCCACAGTTGGACGAATCGGACCCTATTACAACCCGTTGTGTCCTACCAGATAGGTATGATTTTAGAAAGTTTAACAAGTCACCTCTAATTTTAAGTTTCTCTATCTTGTGAATGAGTCCCATATGCCACACCTTATCAAACGCCTTACTCAAGTCGCAAAAGACTACCCTAATCTCTGTTCCCTCATCCAGTGCCTTACAAAACTCGTCATATAAGTCTGTCAATTGTAAGAGAGTGGGATCACCGGTTGATGAATCCTGATTGGGACTGACTTAACAATTTGTTGGTTTCAATGAAGTGCCACAGTTTTCCGACGCAACGGATTAATGATATCGGACGATAGTTACAGTACATGGAGAGTGTATTATCACTAAATCACCCAAAGAGTGGAGGTTCCACACAAGCAATAATTGCAAATTTGTTGCAAAGCATTACAAGCACAAGCAAAGTTCCAACCAATGGACCTCCGGGTTATAACCGGAGGTCCATTAGCTGAAACATTGCTTGTGTTTTTTGACCACATGTACAGATAGCATTTGAAAGTGATACTTTCGGCGATAGCTCTACTTCCCGGCGATAGCTCTACTCCCCGGGTGATTTAGTTACAATCCACTCTTCATGCACTGTAGTAACCAAGATAGACGGGTTTTCTTTAGAACTGGTATTACATAAGCTTTCGTCCAAGATGGTGAGAAATAGCAATGGGTGAATTGAATATTAAACAATATTGTAAGAGATTCGGTCAAGGATGATGTATATTCTTTAAGGAGTCGAGGAGTAACGAGATCTGGACCCGACGCCGTAGATATGTTCAATGATTTAGTGCCCGATGTACACCATCGGAATGTGGGGTGATATCGCTAATTGTTTCTGTGGGGCTGGATCAAGTATCAGGAAGCATTGCTTGAGAGTCATCGACGGTTGAGATACAACAAAAATATTTGTTAAACACCTTGGCTCTGTCAATTTAATATAATTTGTTTTCAATTTAATAAGTGATGGCCGGGATGGCGGGTCTGTTATTGAGAATTGACTTCAGTGTTTTCCACCAGTGTGGGGATGTAGAGTTGAAATTAGACAGAGTTGCCTGGATTTTGTCGGTGTATCCCAATCACGTAACAAACCGCTGTTTTTTTTCAACAGTTTATGTTGACAAATCATTAGCCTTATCGCCCTCTGAGTTCCATAGAGCACATTGGAACTCAGGGGACGCTACATCGCCGTGCATCCAACTTAGTTCATTTGTCCGTACTGTGGGGGCACGGTGGCGTTGCGGTAACCGGTTCTCGTAAGATCACCGAAGTTAAGCAACGTGGAGACCGGTTAGTCCTTGGATGGGTGACCGTCTGAGCGATCGATTCGGACTCCCACGTTGTGTCCTTGGGCAAGGTACTTAACCCCGATTATCCACCTGGGGGGCACGATGATGCCGTGTACTAAGGCGTACTGCACGTCGATGGTGCGCATGTCTTCGACCAATCTAACCTGCCTGTACTGCAGTGCGGAGTTACGATGTTGAGGAGCTGGCAGCTGCTCGTCGTTGCTCGGTGGTTCTATCCGAGTACTCCAGCTTCCGCCACCCGTAAAACTTTCACCGACACGATATGACCTTGGCTGTTAAAGTGTCGTTAAACCATAATAAATAAATAAATTGGCCGTACTGTAATGAGTGTTTTGGGTATATATTTGTAAGCTAACGTTAATAATTTGTCAGTGAAGTTGGCAACCATGGTATGTAGATGCACATCATCGAAGGCCGCATTGTACCAACCACTTTTGTAATACAACCACTTTTGCAATAAAATTTATTACAAAAGTGGTTAACGCGTACCAACCACTTTTGTAATAAAACCACTTTTGTAATAAACTAACCATTATTGTAATAAACCCATTTCGGTGATAAATCACGGACGTCCATTTTATAGTCGGACATTGGCGTGGGGTGAGGGACTAGGTTACCTAAACATGTTTGTGTGTCGTTCGATGGAATAACGTGCCCATTCACCTATTGAAACTTGGTAGTGACTGATGAAAGTACGCAAGCACTTTTACAATAAACTTTATTACAAAAGTGGTTATCGCGTACCAACCACTTTTGTAATAAAACCACTTTTGTAATAAACTAACCATTATTGTAATAAACCCATTTCGGTGATAAATCAGGGACGTCCATTTTATTGGGGTGGGGTGAGGGACTAGTTTACCTAAACATGTTTATGTGTCGTTCGATGGAATAACTTGTCCATTCACCAGTTAAAAGGCAGTGACTGAAGAAAGTACGCAACCACTTTTGCTATAAACTTTACTACAAAAGTGGTTATCGCGTACCAACCACTTTTGTAATAAAACCACTTTTGTAATAAACTAACCATTATTGTAATAAACTCATTTCGGTGATAAATCACGGATGTCCATTTTATTGTCGGACATTGGGATGGGGTGAGGGACGAGTTTACTTAAACATGTGTGTGTGTCGTTCAATGGAATAACGTGTCCATTAACCTGTTGAAACTTGGAAGTGACTGAAGAAAGTAAACAACCACTTTTGCAATAAACTTTATTGTATAATAGGTTAGGTTTGTCATTCAACGTAACCGATGACGTAATAGATTTATTGCACAATAGGTTAGGTTTGTTATCCAAAGCAACCGACAATTTAATAAATTTACTGCAAAAAAGGCTAGATTTGTCATCCAAAGCAACCGATAATGTAATAAATTTAGTGCATAATAGGTTAGGTTTGTCATCCAAAGCAACCGATAATGCAGTAAACTTTATTGTATAATAGGTTAGGTTTGTCATTCAACGTAACCGATGATGTAATAAATTTATTGCATAATAGGTTAGGTCTGCCATCCAACGCAACCGATAATGTAATAAAATCATTGCATAATAGGTTAGGTTTGCCATCATACGCAACCGATATTGTAATAAATTTATTGCATAATAAGTTAGGTTTGCCATCCAACGCAACGGATAATGCAATACATTTACTGCATAATAGGTTGGGTTTGCCATCCAACGCAACCGATAATGTAATAAATGAATTGCATAATACATTAGGTTTGCCATCTTACGCATTCGATAATGTAACAAATTTATTGCATAATAGGTTAGGTTTGCCATCCAACGCAACCGATAATCTAATAAATTTACTGCATAATAGGTTGGGTCTGCCATCCAACGCAACCGATAATGTAATAAATTCATTACAAAATAGGTTAGGTTTGCCATCTTACGCAACCGATAATGTAATAAATTTATTGCATTTGCAGTTAAGTTTTCCATGCAAGACAACCGCTGATGTATTAAGTTTATTGCATTATAGGTTAGGTTTGCCATCCAACGCAACCAATAATGTAATAAATTCATTGCATGATAGGTTAGGTTTGCCATCCAACGTAACCGATAATGCAATAAATTTATTGCATAATAGGTTGTATTACATTACCGGTTGTAACACTGCTTATCGAGTGGATTGTGTGGGTAATTAAAAAGCGCGCAGCTCATGATACATGGTAAAATAGACTGCTGTATTGTTGGGTCAGAGGGGGTATGTCTACCACAGCATATGTCTAGCGGTGTAATTCCTATAACGAAAAAAACATAAAAAGGAAAAACAAGTTACACAAGTTATCAAAATCTGTTTAATAGGTCACTCGAAAAAGACAGGACGTTTACATCAGTTGGACAAAACTTCAGTGTACAGCCGACTGGCTTGCTCGACTGAACATTCCATGTCAGAAGGATTGGCACATAAGGAGCTTTGTGTTGCCAAATGCGGTAATGAAAGCGTCAATAATATTAATCTAAAATGGAATAAACATCTTTTTTTATATCTGGTCACGGGTTTTGATGCGCTGATCCACTTTGCATGCGGGGGGTCAATGTCCCATGTAGATCAAGATATTCAATTGGTTGGTAGCACATGGAGGGATCGCGTCAGATTGACCATGAGTGGTCACTGTTACTATTCTGCATTAAGCATAGGTTATTTCTTTTCAAGAACGATGAAAGTTCAGGCACGATTATTGCTACGGATAAGTTAACCATTGGGCAGTCCGCCCATGCGGCACAAGATCAGGGGCATGCGTAACTGGTTTCGTGTTATGTGGAAGGACTAGATCAGAGTAAATAAATTTCTTTTGACTACTATACATTTGCCAACTGTTATATTGCCAACTGAAACACTCATCCTTCCGGTATGGCAATATACCAATCGGCCCGTAGCCAATTGTTACAGTGCCAAATTAGGTTCATGAAAGTTCAGACTCAGATGTTTGATAAGATTACATGTGCGACTGCACGTAATTTATTACTCCGTTTCAGAGCGAGCAATCGGGGCAGTGATGAATCCTTTTCATGGATGCAAAGGGATCAAAGTTGAATCCAGTTTATCACCAGCGTCCAAGTTGCGCCATTCTTTCGGGTACCAAAAAGCAAACGGGCATGTTTTACTTGTCTTGTGACACGCGGAGAGACAAGACCAGAGGGATAACGTGCAGTTGAGTTTACTACTGAATACTCAATATTTGTTATATTTATGTTCATTAAAAAAAAAAAAAAAAAAAAAAAACGGCGAAAGTTTAGATTCATGTGTCAGAAGTGATATAATGTGAGCCCCTTTTCACGGTTGCAGAGTCAGACCTGCTATCACATCCTAAGAGCAGCCGTTTAGTACAGCAGTAGACCAGCCAAAGGCGCCCTCTTGTAATTCAGATGGATCTTGGAAGTCACGTCATGTCACGTGACTGCGGGCGTCCATGTTGTGTTGACATGTAACCAATGTACGTGGTTATGTTGTGACGTCATTTCCATAGCGATACGAGGTTCGAATGCGCGTGCGCAGCTTGGGTGTATATGGGGACACGTGTTTTGGTCGTCCATTTTGTGTATAGGGGCGCCATCTTTTTTTCTCAAGTGTCACGTGGTTGCCTGGTGACGAAACCTTACCTCTTGGTATAAGATCGGGGGGGGGGTATGTTTTGAGGGTATGTTTGATTCGAGGGGAGTATGTTCCGGTAGTATAGAATTACACAAATGAACCCGACTTTCGTGTATTTTATGGTAACCATGTTAATGTTGTAGCTGGGACGTGGAAATGTTCCGGATCTAATGTTTGTACGGAGTGTGTTTTGGGAAAACATGGAATTACCCCAAACAACCGATATTAAATATAGAATTACCCAAAACAGTTTGACAATGTCTAAAAAACTACCCATGGATGGAATTTTTTCCGAAAATATCGCGTATTCCAGACACGATGGACGGCAGCGGCAGGGGCAAAGGGGACCAGGAACTCTCGGGATGAGGCAGCAGAATCGGCCGGGAACCAGGGGCTCTTGGGGTATGGGCGGCAAGGGGCAGGGGCGGTCAGGTAGCAGAAACCGGGGGAGGGGCTAGGGGCACTAGAAGCGGCGGAGGCTCCTCTTCTTCCATTTTCCCTCTCTGTTTACTGTTTAAAAAAATAACAAGAGTTATCTCCATTGAAAGCAGAAAATGCCTGTATGTAAAATGATTTTCCCTTAGAATCCATTTAATGAGTCCTAGTTAGTGACTCGGTGGATCCAAAAATATCGAAATGAGGCTATGATACGTATGATTTTGCACGCATTGAACTCATTTACATAATCTTCATTTTGAGACATATGATTTTGCGCGCAATGTGCTCATTTTCACAGCATTCATTGTTCCATTCGACGAAAAATGGTATTCAGTGGGTCTATTTATTTATTTATTTATTGTTTTATTTATTTATTTATTCATTTATAATTTATTAATTAATGTATTTTTTTATTTATTGGTGTTTTACGACACTTATATAGTCTGAGTCATTTTGTGTCGGTGACAGTTTTTTGAGTGGAGGAAGCCGATGTACCAGAAGAGAACCACCAAGCAGCGACGAGACCCTATAACCTCTTCAACGTCACATAAGCCAAGACTGCACTACGCACTGTACATCAGTACTACGCACTGCACAACACAGTCAGGATAATTAAGGTTAAGACGCGTACACACCAGTCCATCTCAGAACTTCCTCACATGCGAGCAGTCGAGGTAAAGTACCTTGCCCAAGGGCACGAAGTGTTAAACCAAATCAATCACTGAATGGCCACCCCATCAATAGACTAACCGGGTTCAACGGGGCTTAACTTCAGTGATGTTGGTGGCTGATCCACGTCCACCTGTATTGTGATAATTTACTAACACCAGTCAATAGTGTGTAATAAAATTTCTAATTTTCTCGCCTCATTTGGGGTTAACAGTGTGCGGAAGAATTCAACCCGACCTATAAAAAGGGACAACAAGATCGATAGGAACTACGGGGTTTAAGACAAACTGCGCCCGTAGGAGGAATTCGGGCAGACATATCAAAAGCGATAGACGCCAAACCCAACTTTCCCCATCCATCCATGTGCAGTAAGATTTTAGCGCCCACCAAATTTGGGAATAGATTTGACGCTACTTTGTGCTACCCCCTCTCCAAACAAACACACCGTCCGGCCATAAAATGGACGTCCATGATTCATCACAAAGATAGATGTTTTACAATAATGGTTAATTTATTACAAAAGTGGTTGGTACGTGATAACCACTTTTGTAATAAAGTTTATTGCAAAAGTGGTTGCGTACTTTCTCCAGACACTGCCACGTCTCAAGTGGTGAATGAACACTTTATTCCCTTGAACGACACACAAACATGTTTAAGTAAACTAGCTCTCAACCCACCCCAGTGTCCAACTATAAAATGAACGTTCGTGATTCATCACAAAAATAGGTGTGTTACAATAATGGTTAGTTTAGTACAAAAGTGGTTGGTACGCGATAACCACTTTTGTAATAAAGTTTATTGCAAAAGTGGTTACTTCAGTCACTTCCAAGTTTCAACAGGTGAATGGAATGGACACGTTATTCCATTGATCGACATACAAACATGTTTAGGTAAACTTGTCCCTAACCCCACCCCAATGTCCAACTATAAAATGGACGTCCGTGATTTATCACCAAAATGAGTTTATTACAATAGTGGTTAGTTTATTACAAAAGTGGTTTTATTACAAAAGTGGTTGGTACGCGATAACCACTTTTGTAATAAAGTTTATTGTAAAAGTGCTTTCGTACTTTCTTCAGTCACTACCAAGTTTCAATAGGGGAATGGACACGTTATTCGATTGAACGACACACAAACATGTTTAGGTAAACTAGTCCCTCACCCCACCCCAATGTCCGACTATAAAATGGACGTTCGTGATTTATCACCGAAATGAGTTTATTACAATAATAGTTAGTTTATTACAAAAGTGGTTTTATTACAAAAGTGGTTGGAACGCGATAACCACTTTTGTAATAAAGTTTATTGTAAAAGTGCTTTCGTACTTTCTTCAGTCTCTACCAAGTTTCAATAGGGGAATGGACACGTTATTCGATTGAACGACACACAAACATGTTTAGGTAAACTAGTCCCTCACCCCACCCCAATGTCCGACTATAAAATGGACGTCCGTGATTTATCACCGAAATGAGTTTATTCCAATAATGGTTAGTTCATTACAAAAGTGGTTTTATTGCAAAAGTGGTTGGTACGCGTTAACTACTTTTTTAATAAATTTTATTGCAAAAGTGGTTGTATTACAAAAGTGGTTGGTACACCGCATCCCAGTTAACATAAAGGAGAGCATTATTTAAGGCTGAAGCATTTCCTTCAGAGTATTTCCTTTTGTAAGAGGAGTTGATTTTTCTGGAAGTAATCTAATATACTAAAAGAATAGACATTTTTTGTGGGCCACTTTTCGCTTTATGACAGCATATACGACAGAAATTGCTACACTGAACCTTAACCCTTTACCCAACGCAGACGTTATCAAAATTTATTATTTTAAATATCATTTTTTCAAATTTTTCAAAAAATTTCAACAAAACCATATCATGTGACCCCTCGTTGGAACGAGCTCCACCAGCTCGTTCCAACGAGGGGTGACATGATATGGTTTTGTTGAATTTTTTTGAAAATTAATATTTTTTCACCAACTGAATTTGTATATTACACGTGCGGATGCAGCCGATTCGTTGGGTAAAGGGTTAGTTTTGAAGCAATGTTATCGACACGTTTCGGGCTTCATAGATTTCAATTTTTCGAGAAATTAACGAAAAAACATGGGAGTTTCCACATAAAGTATTTTTAGATAAGTAGTGACGCCATGTGGACATTCCCTGTCAGGCGTTTCATCGACCAGCCGAGCATCCAGACAATTTTAGCTTCAAGCATGTATTGAACATACAGTAAGTATCCCGTATCGACCGAGAACGCCAAACAGATGGAAAAGAGAAAATTCCACACTTTTCACGTAAGTTACTATGAATTTTCACTTCATTCTGATGACTTCTCGGAAATCGTGCCAAAGCTGTGTTGTGATTACCAGTTCACATTTCAGAACTGAAATTGTAAACTGCACTCTACGCTAAACACATTTAGTTCACTGGTAGCTGGAGTTCATCACAACTGGAACCAGACCATCCACACATGGCTGCCCGGTGTAATTCGAATCATAGCTAGTCCACATTTGTACACACTACTGTCGAAAAAACAACGAAAATACAAAGCGACCTTTTCTTTTATTCATTTGAAGTGAGGGCGGCAGTTAACTCAACTTCATTCAAATCGCAGCTATTCCACGACGTTGTAAATCGATGCTGGGACGACGCGTTGTGTGTCGGGTCGTACCAAATACCGAAATCACCCATAATATTTATTTATTTATTTGGGTTTAACGTTACTTTAGACAGACAGGGCCACCTCCTGTCGGACAGTTTTACGGGTGGAGGAAGCCAGAGAGAACCACCGAGCAACGGCAAGCAACTGTGACTCCCCAACACACTAACTGCGCAAGCAGTGTTAGCATTGGTTGAAGACAAGTGCCACATCGACGTCCTGTACGCCTTAGTACACAAAGGCACCATGCCCCTTCCCCTTTAATAAACCGAGAAATCGACGCCCCCCCCCCCCCCCCATTTAAAACCCAGCATCCCAATTAAATACATTTAAATGATTTAGCGTCGTTTCAGCCCACGTCTGGATGAAAATAAAACAATAAAACACTTCAATGAACTTTGTGTAAAATGCCCGGCCCCATCTCCTTGAAGGTATATAAAAGAATTTTAGTCGATTTTGTACCACTGCCTAATTTCTGACAAAACTGTTGGAAGGGGTGCACCCTACTTTTCCTGTATCTATGCGGATGGATAAATAAATTACGTATTACAAAAACCTGTGTTAAAACTTTTGGCGAGGAATGGGTTTCTTCTGTATCGACACCACTGAATTAATGCACTGTGCACTACATGTGTTTTGACAAGGGAGTTTTTTCTTAGTTTTTACTTTCAATAAAAATATAGGAATTTCATTTCTCCATTAATGTTTCCCTCTTACTCCCGCGCCTGCGTGGGTTTTTTTCAAGTAACTTCGATAAATACTGGACAATGGTACTGACGGAGGCCAGGAAAGAATAGATCCAGAACGTTGCACGTTAGCTTATTAACAGCGTATTAACAGACGTCCTTACAACAAACACGTCTAGTAGGGACGCTGAAGATTCAGTGAAATATGTGGGCTCATCCACAAGCTAACTTGAGATTGAAAGTTTGAACGATTTGGGTAACATATCCCATTCGAGGCGACAACAGGTCATCGTAAAAGTCACCTGTGATTAGTATATCGGCTATAGAGGTATCTTTAGCTTTATCTGTGGAAGCGGAAATTGGGTCCCACATATTGTGGTCGCTGTTTGGAAGTCGGTAGAAGACTCCTAATAATAAAGGTCGCCTCTTCAAAGTTAACTCAACACAGAGACACTCGAGATTTAATATTTCTAAGTCGCGCCACTGTTTGTGAGTAATGCCTTCTTTCACGTATATTGCGACTACCACCTTCAAAATACCACTTTTGGGATCTGGTACGTGGCTAGAGGGTCTAAGTTTTGGGGAGAGGTGTCCCTTCTGAATAATCCAACTACCCCGTCCCCACCCCAGCCGACGAACGTACAATTTTTGATGAAACCATTTGAACCTCTACACTCAACTCAAGTGGGAACTTTCCAACTGCTCTCTGTGAATTCACAACTTCTGAAAAAAATAGAATGTACCCTCTCCCATTGTGTCCGAAATATATGATATTTGGGTTCTAGAGTCTAGAAATCGTCTCTCGAGTGCAGCAAGGTTTTTGGAATTTCAGATGTCGCCTTGCTTCACTCAGCTGGTTGAAATACTGACTCTAGTTAGAAATCCCATGAAATGTGGTTAAAGACGCTCACTGAATATCTGTTACAAACGGACACAGCTGCAGATAAAATGCATATACAGAACGACACACGCGTGTGAATGGGTTAATCGATATGGCACTTGTGCCATCTCAGAACGATAAAACTCGAGGCCACACGCGTGTGTCGTTCTGTGTTTATTACACGCCTTCACGTCTATAAAACAGTCATTAGAAGGACACCAATTCATTTGACAACTATAAACGAAAAGAACATATTTTATCGCCAACCAAATTTGCGCGGGGAACCCATGTTACTATTTCGTCCCCTGGCACATAGAACAAGTTAGAACTCAGGGGACGATTTTTAGCTATCGCGAGCGATTCAAATTGTAATTGTGGGGCTCGATTTTCCGAAAATTCCAGTGAAATTTCGCTTCTATCTAAAATTATTATTTTGTTTGTAACATCAGCCGTGATTGGTTAATTTGACACCTTCTTAATGTCATAGTACTGGAGCTTTAGGGCAAAACACGGGTACTATCGGAACGTTTTTCCCTGGAGACAAGAGAAAGAAGAAAATGTAAGCGCACTTCCATTGATCAGCGTCGATTGGAATTTCTCAACACCAAACGCTGGCTCCGTGTCCGTTTAACTTTTTTCAACACCGGTAGACACAAACTTACCAACAAATATATCATCTTCAGTGGGCGTGTTTTCAATTTTAATTGCAAACAATGAATTCAAAAGAATCAGAAATATTAAAAAACTCACTCACGTGTTGTTGACCACTTCAGTGAATCCTGAATATGAGTCTCAGTTATGGCTTCAATCAATTATATTTCTACAAGTTTAGACTAGTACTCCTCGACCTTACTGAGCCTCCGCCTCAAGTTCAAAAAAAATTGTTTCACTCCGCTCAATTCTATCAACTCTTGTCGTCCGAGAATCATGAATTTATATTCCATTAATTTATATCACTTTTCATACAAGCATTAACAATGAATTATAAGATGAACAGCATGATGCAGTTGTAAACATTGGCATTTGTTGATATAGAAACTCCCAAAGCGACTGCACTTGTGACAAGTCATTTTCGAAGAGACGTCATTCGTTCGAAATGACGTCATGTTTTTGGATTCGACTACATTGTTGTTACAAGATTGATGGCATGTTGCAGTTAACGCTTAACAATGAACGTTATTTTTTGTTCGGCATAATAAAATAAATAGAACGTTTTTTTTCATGTTCTATCGGTCGATAGTACCTGAGTTTGTGTGATTTCTGAAATAAAACCTGAAGCAGCGAAGCGAAGCTGCTACAGGTATTATTTCAGAAATCACACAAACTCAGGTACTATCGCCCGATATAACATGAAAAGAAACGTTCTAATATTATAATAGTCCGTCAACGATTTCCGGTTTAGTGTTGCTGTAGATATAGATGACACAGAAGACACAGAACAGGCGCCTAATAAAATGAAATCTACAACCATAAGGCACACGTTTCCAAGTGTTGTTGGTTGAGGCTAAAAATTTCTTTTTAAAAACCATCGAAAATTCTGACCAGAATTGTGGGGAAACACTCCCTGTCACCACGACCCTGTTTGTGATCATTTTGCTCTACAGCAGCCACATATTTTGCACTCAGATCCACTGGGTGGGGGGGGGGGGGGGGTGGGGGGTGTGGTGGGGTTGGGGGCTTGGGGGAGTGACTACTCTGATTTTGAGTGCTCCCTCGAGTTCAGGCTGTAATTTTGTAGACAATTTCCGGTTCTCTAACGGAAAACTTTTAATTTTGCCGGGAAGAAAGTAAGAAAACTGAAGATTGAGTTAGTATTTTGCGTCTTTCTGATTGCGATCTTATCGTTACTCTCAAGTAGCGCAAAGAGTGGACCCGATTCTCCCTAGGGTGATCAGTGCTCTCTGAAACACTCGGTGCTTTCATGCGAGGTACGCCATTGTGTTGTACTACCCTCCAAAAACTTCGAAAATCATCAAAACACAATACTGACAAGATAGTGGCCCCCTCGACATATCATTACGACCAATATGCTTTGGCTTCTCGAGTATTGTGGGGGAACCCGTTATATGCAGCTATTGTTTACATGCTGTGGCAGGATTTAATGATTGTAGCATTCGAGCTTATATTTCGAATGGAATCTATTCAAAATTATTACAAAGTCTTTTAGATTTCTACTTATTTATCTATATGTGCTAAAAACTTTCTTTTTGGGCCCACTTTATAAGGATGTCGGTTAAGAGAGTCAGGGAAAGGGTCGCAAAATATTAGGTGGCAATTTTCTCCACCTGTCAGTCGAAGTAATTTTCCAAACTCTGTCCCAGGAACAAATTCGAAAAAGCAGTATTTGTACCGTGATTACCTATTCTACTATATATAAAAAGCCTATGACATAAATTTTAGCTTTACACACCAACCATGGTGAACACGCCAGCAATGTGATTTCAATAGTTAAAATTTACACCTACAGTAGAACTACATCCAAGTTGCTGACTTCGACTTGAATGAAAACTTGTCTAAATTTATCGCTCGTCGCCTCGCGAAGAGTGAAATGAAACCCACGGTTATTTAGTACGTTATTAAATGAGTTTACCTCAGAAGATACCAAAAATTAACAAACATGCGTTGCCTCTTGTTAATAAAGCACCCATAACCAAATATAGTATGTTATTAAAATGAAAAAGGTCCCCTTTTGTTTTTCTGTGTTGTTTCGGTGATAAAATTGACAGCGGAAGAACCACCCACCGGAGCTCATGTAAACAAAAACAGAATCACATTGTGTACGGGCATTCTTTAAAATTTAATATTGTATTATTTAACATTTAAACTCTTAATAATCTGACGCTCATGGTATAAATAAAATATACGCAGAGTAGCTTGGTGTACCAAATGTTCACCACTCGTGGTGAAGTGGTGTTAACCGCGCGCCAAAGGCTCGCGGTTAACACCACTTCACCACGAGTGGTGATCATTTGGTAAACCGAGCTACTATGGGTATATTCTATATTTATACCATGATTACCTATTCTACTATACATGAAAAGCATATGACATAAATTTTAGCTTTACACGCCAACCGTGGTGAACACGTCGCAAATGGTATTTCAATAGGTAAAATTTACACCCACAGTGGAACTACATCCATGTTGACCTCTGGTGACCTCGATCTGAATACCAACTTTTCTAAATTTATCGCTCGTCGCCTCGCGAAGAGTGAAATGAAAAGTTGCACTTATTTATAACGTCTTTAAATGAGTTTACCTCATAAGAAACCCCAAAATTAACAAACATGTGTTGTCTCATGTTTATAAAGCATCCATAACTCGAAATACTATGTTATCGCGTTATTAATATGAAGAAGCCCCCTGATTTTCGTGTTTGTTTTTCATTTCGTTTCGGCGATAAATTTGACTGCGGAAGTACCGCCCACCGGCGTTGATGTAAACAAAAACAGATTCGCACGTGTGTGTTCGTCGGCTGCTCAGTAAAAATCTAGAAAAAAAAACAATAACGAGATTTGTCGAATTGCAGCGTATACTAACTATGTTTGGTGGGTTTACTTGTGTCAGCGATCTAGAAGATATTTTCGACGATGAAATTCTCATGGGAGAATTTGACATTCGATTCAATATAGACAATAATGAGCAACCTTTGAAGTCTTGTGATGTTAATAGTGCTAATGGTAATACTGACACTGATAATCCTGCTCCTGAAGTTATGAATGTTACAACTGCAAGCAAAATTTCAGTCCCAACTCTGTGTGACACAAACATTGCTAAAAATTGCAACCATATCGCAATGAGTATATTACAAGTACTAATACTGAAACTCAAAATCCTGCCCCTGAAGCTATGAATGTTACTACTGCAGGCAAAATTTCAATCCCTACTCTGTGTGACACTAGTAACATTGTTCAAGAAATGCAAACATATCACCAAGAATATATAACAAGAAATGACCCCCTAGTAATGTACATGGATTGGCTATCCACTAAACCGAACCAAATGAGGCTGACACTGTTCCTGTCCAGCTTATGAATGAATTTCCAACAGAAAATGCTTTGAAAACTGATATGCATTCAATGTTAAGCAGGTTTAAAGATTTTTCCAACGAAAATATTGAAAACTTCATTACGGTCCAAGAGAGTAGAATTCACTCAAGAAATCGTTGCACGACTTAAAGCTGTTTAAAACTTTTTTTATCAAAGCAGTCAGACAACCGTGAAATTCTTGAGATACCAGTGAACAGGGCTCAAAATAAGCGGTGTCGCGTCGCTTTTTGCTATGCAAAACTTGCAAAAAGCTACACAATGTTCAATTATGTATAGCATTTTGCGATACAAGATAATCAACTGCAGCCTATTAGGCTGCAGTTGATTATCTTGTATCGCAAAATGTAAATGAAAATTTGCAAACAAATTTGAAAACTAGTTCACTGATGCTTTACTTCTGATTGTGGAACATTCCAGGCATAACTCAGATTAACTCTCCATCAAGCATCATTAGCGACTTCGTACGTAAGATGAATTCTATTGGTTTAAATTCTTCCTGTTTTTACAACATTTTGCATAAAATGTCCATTAAAAATAACTTCAAGTCCATCAAATTAAAAATCCCATCATCCATTTTGAGAACTCTATTAAACAACCAAGACGCCATTTGAAAATATACAAGTCCATGCAACCCTTAAAGGCAGTTCAGTTAAAAAAAAACATAGTAAATGTTTCATGTGTTGCAGATCATTTGAAAATGCCCAGAAATGGATGGAAACTATTATATCTACTTAGAAGAATTCAATACAAAACATCATAACATAACTCTGGTATAGAAACATAGCTATGTAATTTTTACAAAATGCTATTCATTTTTTGGAAATGTGTAGCATTTTGCTACGCAAAGAAAAAAAGTTATTTTGAGCACTGCCAGTGAAGGATTTAGATCCTCTGATCGCTAATTATATTCTCAGTGTACGACGTAAGGATGGCATTGATTTCGAGCCAAGTTCATTGCGAGGCCAAATTTTCATTATTGATTGCTATTTAAAACGGCATAAATATGGAACATCCATCATGAACAAATCTGACGATGCATTCGACCCTACTCGTACAGTACTGATAGCTAAGCAAAAGCAGATGAAGAGGGCTGGAAAAGGGAACAGACCCCAAAAAGCTGAACCGATAAATGATCACGAAATCAATCTACTGTACCAGAAAGGAATTCTTGGGGAATCAACGCCGATGTCGATCCTAAACACAATCTGGTTTAACAATGCACTACACTTTGGCTTACGCGGTGTTAGTGAGCTCTATAACATGGAATGGGGCGACATAACTATTAATACAACCAGCGATGGCAAGGAGTATCTTGTTTTGAATGAGCGTCAAACCAAAACGCGCACTGGTGCCGACCTTCGGAATGTTCGCGAAACTGCGCCCACGCATGTACAGCACAGGTGAACACAATGAGCGAAATCCAGTGTACATATATGTTACATGCAGCGAAAAGGCCTGCTGGGTTCAGCGCAGAGGATGGTCCATTCTACATAGCGACAAGAACAACCCCAGTCACAAACATTGGTGATATGTGGTTTAAACGACAATAAGTAGGTGTTAATAAACTGTCGGGCATCATGTCACATGTGGCAAAATAAGCTAATTTGGACATTAACAAGAGACTGACCAACACCAGTACAAGAAAGCACCTCGTCCAAAAGTTGAGGCAACACAATGTTGCTGCTGTTGATATTGCTACCATCACAGGACATAACAGTGTTTGTCGTGCTGCAGTTTACTGGAGGGCGTCTGTGCTGGCACTCCACAAGGGATGAATGGACATGTACCTTAGCATTTTAAAAATATAGAAACTAGCTAGACAACGGAAGCCTTATAAAAAAAAGTAGAAAATAAACAAATAAATAAATAAAATATTCTGTTCATAATTATTTTGTTGCAATTTGTTGGAGAGCTCCCGTGTGCATGATCCAATGATTTGTTGCAAAATAATGCAATATACACCAGAAAAAGGGTCATAGTCTAGTAATATTTTGATTGTTTCCTCAAAATGTATGTCTTGCTGCAGCTTATTGAAGGGCATCTGCTGGCACTCCACAAGAGATGAATGTACATTAGCAATCTAGAAATTTAGAAACCAGCCAGACAATGGAAGCCTTATTTAAAAAAATAAAAATAAATAAATAAATAATAAACTAAAACAAATAAATAATTCAATAAATAAATAAAAATTTATTTATTTTTAATTTTTGTTAATTTTTCATCTTAAAAAATAAATAAATAATAAATAAATAAATAATAAAGAATAAATAAGTAAATAAAAAAAAATTGTTCATAATTAATTATTTTGTTGCAATCTGTTGGAGAGTACCTGTGGGCATGATCCAATGGGTTGCTGCCAAATAACTCAAAATACACAAACAGGGGTCATAGCTTAGCAATATTTTGTTTGTTTCCTTCCTATTTTTGTCTTGCTACAGTTTCCTGGAGGGCGTCTGTGCTGGCACTCCACAAGCTTACCGGAGAGTATCTGTGCTGGCACTCCACAAGGGATGGATGTACATGTACCTTAGTATTTTAAAAATCTAGAAACTAGCTAGACAACGGAGGCCTTATAAAAAAGTAAAAAATAAACAAATAAATAAATGAAATATTCTGTTCATAATTATTTTGTTGCAATTTGTTGGAGAGCTCCTGTGCGCATGAACCAATGATTTGTTGCAAAATAATGCCATATACACCAGAAATAGGGTCATAGCCTAGTAATATGTTGATTGTTTCCTCAAAATGTTTGTCTTGCTGCAGTTTATTGAAGGGCATCTGCTGGCACTCCACAAGAGATGGATGTACATTAGCAAACTAGAAATTTAGAAGCTAGCCAGACAATGGAAGCCTTATTTAAAAACATAAATAAATAAATAAATAAATAAATAAATAAAACAAATAAAATAAATAAATAAAAATGATTTTATCATAATTGATTGCTTTGTCGCAATTTGTTGGAGAGCTCCTGTGGGCATAATTCAATGGGTTGCTGCTAAATAATTCTAACACCATAAAAGAAGACAAAGCTTAGCAATATTTTGTTTGTTTTATCAAGATGTTTGTCTCTGCAGTTTATTGGAGGGCGTCTGTGGGCACTGCACAATAGATGTATGCACATGTACCTTAGTAATTTTAGAAATTTAGAAATTAGCTAGACAATGGAAGCCTTATCTTAAACAAAAAAAAACAAAAAAATAAAAAAATAAAAAATAAAAAATATTTTGTTCATAATTGGTTGTTTTGTGGCAATTTGTTGGTGAGCTCCTGTGGGCATGATCCAATGGGTTGCTGCTATATAATTCTATATACACCAGAAACAGCGGTCATAGCTTGGTAATATTTTGTTTGTTTACTCCAGATGCTTGTCTTGCTGCAGTTTATTATTTTGTTCATAACTGGCACTCCCCAAGAGATGAATGTTCCGGGATTGGTGATCTTACCATTGTAATTTTTAGATTTCAGCCAGAATGGACTCGAAGTAAGATTTTGTTCATGAATAATGGTCTAGTTATAATTTATTGGCGAATGCCTGTTCGCACTCTCCAGTGAGTTGTTATGTCTGAGAAGGGTCTTCTTCCCAATATAAACTTCCGCCACCAACCAGACATACTGAATTGAAAACTTCCCATAATGGGACGAAACATATCTACTGAATGGTAATCCAAAAATGATCCGAATTGAACGAATTGAAATATCCGATTCATGGAAACAGACAGGCACTAATCCACATCTATCAATAACATCAACTCATCATGACTAGATCGATCATTACTTTGATTTTATCCACAGACTGTAAAGAAGCCGAACTATAAGAACATATCTTGCGCGAGTCCTGTGTCATTTTGAGCAACATTACCTGGAAATTATCAACGAAATTCATAGTAAAAATCCACTTCAACTTGTGATTATTGCTTTCACATTTGGGTCAACATTTCACCGACTTTGTTAAGATGAGTTGAAATCAGACCCCAGGTTAAGCTTAAATGAGTGGATGACCCGATTGTGTTTGGACGGTCGTTTCTCCGGCAGGTAAAAAGTACACCATGTCACGTTGTCATAAGCTATAGATCATTATCTGAGTTCACACAGTAAAATGTCCACGATCACTAGATTTTCACCGAAAAAAAAATTAAAGGCTGGTGATACGCCAACATTTTAGAGACCAATTGAGGTTACAGAGGTGAACAGTTTCACCTAGCAGTACAAAAATACCTTGTTTTAATATTGTATGCAAATTTAGAATGAACAGTCAAAATGTAATCCTCTACAATGCTATCAAGTTGAACCTCGTGTAAGCTCCAGTTCGCTAACAGTGAAGATCCAGTTCGCTCAACAAGAAAAATCATAGGCTCCAGTTCACTTCACCGAAAATCGTCCATTTATCTTGGCAGCATAATTGACGATTTATGCTGCCAAGATAAATGGGTACGTTTTGCAATAATTTTGTGACATTAAACTACTGAGTGTAATTGTATATATACATCATAATTCACAATGTCGCAATGTGCCTGCTCAAACAATCGTTTTCTCCACCCAATATTTATTACACTTTACACTAGTCTTTGCTGGCCTGCTTACCAAAAGTTGCAACAGGCCGTGCGATACTATACATGTTACGTTGCATGGTTTTGAGTTTGAGACGAAGATTCATCAACTTTTAAAGGTGGGTAAATCCTCGTGTCAATCTCAAAATTAGCACACATTTTATGAATATGGCCTCGGCGGTACAGTTCACGTGATAGCCCCGCTAAAGTACTTTTGCAGAAACAAATTGGGGATTGGGCAGACAACAGATTTTATTACCTTTTAGTTTCTATAGGATTTTATGGGATAAATTTAGAGTCATATAATACAAGTTATATATATGATAATATATATTGGATTTTTGTTTGGGCTACAGTATATAATAAGTGGGAGCAGGCAAGGGGCATATGAGATCCATTAGATCTTGGAAACTCTTGTGATACCTGTGACATCAATGTTCATTTAAAAACAAAGCGAACCGATCTGATCAGTAGTGAACTGGCGCGTTTTGCATGAATGTTTAGAGCTCACAATCTCTGTCCTCCGGATCCCTTGGGTTGCTGTCGAACTTAAAATATGCTGAGAGTGATTATATCTTGCCGGATACCCCAGATTTCATTGAAGAAAATATTTATATGGAAGAAAACGAGGCTTACAAAATTACTGTATAGACAATGGGATTTCTGAACAAAATATAGCTTCTGTTAAAACGCATGGCAACTTTACAATTTGTCCCCTTTGTTTCATCTTGTCCTTCAAATGGACAGCGGAGATATAGTTTTATATGAAACGAAACTTAAATATTTGACTCAAATGATGTTAATATGTACCTCCAATCTTCCATTTTTCAACTTTCTGTCAGAAATTCATTCGCTAACGAACTGTAACAAATCGGCAAAGAACTGGTTAAAAAGTCGGAACAGGAGTTTCTTTCACGGAACAGTTCCTCCCCCGTGTAACTGTTAGTGTGAATATTCGGATGTTTTTCTTTGCGCTGTTGTTGTTTTTGCCATTTGCAAACTCTCCGTCATAACGTAACTAATTGAGTGCTCATCTATCTTTGCTGATCACAAAATGTCCACATGTCTGATTCTTGTCGCAGATTCTTAGTAATAAGTCTACTCCACGGGTGGTCTAGCGGAGTTTTAGTTCCAGCGTACTGGGGTAATCCCACCCAAGCAACAATTGCCAATCTTCTATAAACTATAGTAGGCGCCAGTTAGAATTCCGACAATGAACCTCCGGGTAAGCCCCCGGAGATCCATTGTCCGAGGCATTGCTTGTATTTTTGTGGATCACCGTAGAAACAGAGGATCATTCTCTTGGTAATAATTCCACTCCACGGGTAATATAGAATTTTTTGTCGATATCCGTAGAATTAGAGGGTGATTCTCTTGATAATAACTCCAGTCCGCGGGTAATCTAGTGGGGTTCACTCTTATACTTATATGTGTGTATATATTAAGATTATATCTGTTTTGTGGGTGTGTTGCCAATATTTATCTCAAGCGTTGATGACGAAACATGATAAATCAACCTCAGGGTCAAATCTATTTGCGTTCAGATGTAGCAAAACAAGCATTTACACCGGGAGTATCCGGATTTGCACCCCCTCACCAGTAGGACCATTTTCAGAAATTAGCTCCAGGAGTAAAAAGAAAACGCATAAGATCCAGGCGCAAACGCGTTCCCATGATCAGTTATTTGATCCACGCGCAAAAGTTTAGGTTTGCTCCAGGCTCAAATGTGAGCACGTGAGCGGGGCTTGAGATGCTGACCATGCAGTTAAACACCAATAAATAAATAAATATGCAGGATCACATAAATTGGTGTGCACTTTTACTGTGGATATGAGTATGCCAAAGCAGCATAAAGCTTCTAAAAATAGATCACATATATTCGTTCTGTGCCCCTACCCCTCACTATTCCCATTGTGTATCAAAACTTAGTTCATTTAAAGTGAGTAACATATCCATATAGTTTGGGCAAAACTTGACTTTATGCTTATGTTGTTTCACGTTATAGCTCAAATGTTAACCGTGGCATTGAACACCAATAAATAAATAATGTGCTGGATCAAATAAATTGGTGTGTATTTTTCCTGTGGGGACTAGAAGTGCGTTGTAGCAGACTAACGCATCGACGGAAATAGACCAAATGTATTCCTGTAGCCCTACCAACACCCCCCCCCCCCCCCACCCCCGACCCCTATCAGGGAGAATTCGTAGAGTTAATTCTGATACTGTGTCGTGGACTATGCTTTGGTGTTCTGTATCATGATTCGTACATGTAATTATAACATTTGTCTTTATTCCTGTTGCCCCACCAACACGCCCACCCCCCCCCCCCCCCTCCCACACACACACGCCGCAGTCCAGTCGTGTCATGTGAAGGGTCGAAGTCAGAGTTGCCGATTATTGAAGATTGACAGTATTAAACGATGTATCTCAACCATTCGGATGTATTGCTTCTCCATTTCTTCATTCAAAGGATCTTAGAAAAGCTCATGTTTGTCAGACTGATGAAGTTTCTGAATAAATTTGATATTCTCTTTCACCACCAATATGGTTTCAGGAAGCATCACAACACATTACATCCAGTTATGCAGTTCTTTAAACACATAGCCGTGGAAAATAACAAAGTCAGCAAGAACACCACTTTAGCTCTCTTTCTGGACCTTTCAAAAGCTCTTGATACAATCAGTCACGATACCCTTCTTAAAAAACTAGAACATTATGGAATAAGAGGGAATGTTTTAAGTTGGTTCAAAAGTTACCTGATGAACAGGAATCAGTATGTTACTTTTGGTGACAGTAAATCCAATCTAACCGAACTAGCATGTGGAGTTCCACAAGGTTCAATATTAGGTCCTATCCTATTTCTTATATACATAAATGACATAAGTAATTCAACTTCACTGAATCTCTTGTCGTTTGCAGATGATACTTCTACATACAAGTCTGGTGCAAAGATAAACCCCCTAGTCTCAGATTTCAATGAGGAACTTCAAAATATATCTGATTGGTGTGCCGCTAACCACTTATTATTGGACGAAGCGAAAACGAAATACATGTTACTTAATCCAGGCCAAAGAGAAAGGAATATTACTCATCAGAATGTTTTTATAAATACTCGGGTCATCAGTAAAGTTGGTAAAGGAGAAAATGAGAAGTCCTTAAAGTTTCTTGGTATAAATATTGATGAAAATCTATCTTACAACGCACATATATCTCAAATTTGTAAGAAAGTTGGACTTGTCAATTACGCCCTTAATAAAGTTAAAAAGTTTCTCCCTCATACAGTTATGAAAACATTGTATTTCACATTGATACAGAGTCACTTCATCTACGGAATTCCTTTATGGGATGCGTCCAAAGCCTGACATCGTCTTTACAAACTGCAGAAACGGGCTTTACGAATAATAAATAATGAGAAATACAATGCCCACACTGACCCTCTATTTATCAAAGATAGTATACTGAAGTTAGAAGACTTATACAAATTACACGCAACATTATTCCTGTTTGATTGGCATCATGGGGACCTTCCGGGTTCATTTGCAAATTTCTTCTCGATCGTAAATAATCAAACGAATGTAAACACTCGCCAGACATGTCTCGTACGCAGACACAAAACCAGAACAAAAGTCCTTGATAAATTACCGGTTTTTGCACTTCCAAAACTGTGGAATGACTTAGAAAGGGACATTAGAAAAATAGAGAATAGGAATGAATTCAAGAAAAAATAAACAGCAACGCTTCTCGCCTCTTATTCTGAAGAGGTCTCCTGTTCGAATCCTTATTGTCCAGATTGTCTCACCTAACCTATGTGGCACATGAACCGATTAAGTCGGCAGCTTTCATTCTCCGTCTCAGGAACATGGCTGTGTGCCCTCACTGGGACGAGCTCACTCCGGCGAGGGGTCATGGCATGCGACTTTGAGACGAGAAGTGAAAGTGTAATAAAATGTGAATGGTGATTTCCGTGTGTGGCGGGTTTTGTTCTTTGCGTTGGATAAAGGATTAACAATAAATCAGGTGTTGACTCTAAAAGCTGTCTGGTATTCTCGTCCACGTCGCCTCTAATTCAGCCTCCACCAATCACTGCGTAGGTCTATGTATTGTTCCGTTACATTCAAGGTATCTGGAGGATTGTGTCGGCAGAATCAAGAGAGCGACATTTTGCAGGTGCTAACCATCAGCGGCACTATGAACGCATGTCGGAGTGTGACCACGTCAAGACAGAGTATGGAATCCACAATGTTGCAATTATTTATCCCTTTTTTCCCTACTTATTGTTTCGTTCTTTCTTTTCTTTTCTTCTCTCTTTCACAGGGAAAGGTAGGAAGACAACCAATCTGGCTATGCCTTTCCCTGCCAGTATACAATTATTTTGGAAAATGTGCAATGTGTAAAATGTTTGGGTGGAAATGTTTATGCTACAATTACAATATGTAAACTTTGTATCATTGAAATTGAAATTGAAATTTTATTCTGCAGCATACAGATATACAATGTGAGACAAATACAACAAATTATAAAGTGAGTGTACACTGCATGGAGATGGCATAGCCTGAGAGGCTGTCTTCCTGCCATCCCACACAATTTTCTTTTTCTTGACATCATTGCCCTTTTATTCTTGTCTTCATGGATTCAAATTGAGTGGAACGTTCCCAATGCACAGACCGGAAACAAATAAGTTATTACTTTAATGTACATTCTAAAATCGACGGGGTCAAGAACTAAACCAAATCACCTGGGTTGGGCAAACATGAACCCATATGGGGTTCATATTCGCCCAACCCAGGCGATCCGGACCAATCACCAGAAAGGAGAACAGAAAGCAAACCCAGTTATCCTTCTTGAGGACCCAACAAACCTCAGAGTGCAGTATTTTTGGTGAGATCTCTTTAAGTTGATATACAGTCGGGACAAAATGGATTGGTACAAATAATTGTGGAAGAATAAGAATCTAAAATTGTATCGATTATTTTCTTTTTGAATGAGGGCCTACTATATTGCTGTATTTCAGGGTTTAAATCATTCCATACCTTTGGAAAAGAATGTAACGGTAGGTCCGCCGAGAAACGCGTTCTCGGTTTGTTTGTACGTATATTCCCAGCTTGCCTGGTTTCCATTCCAGAAGGATTTCTGTAAATTTCAAAAGTACCGTCAAAAGACACTGGTAATCTATCATGATACCAATCGAACATGAACAAAAGGACGTGTAACTTATATAAGTCTTCAAATTTTAGTATGCCACATTTTTTAAATAGAGGTTCTGTGTGCGAGGTACATTTTCTGTTCGTTATTATGCGAATAGCCTTTTTTTGCAGAGTAAGAATTCTGGTTGATGGTGCGTGACCCCATACAAGTATACCATACAATAGGTGGCTATGTATAAGTGAAAAATACAGTGTCTTTAGGGCTTTAAAAGGAAGAATTCTTTTTGCCTTATTAAGGGCAAAGATTGCCTTAGCCATTTTTAGACAGATTACTGAAGTATGTTGTTTGAATTTTAGATTCTCGTCCATATGGATTCCTAGGAATTTGACTGTTTTTTCATCGTTCTGGTTTCCAACAAATGGAATATCTGTGTTGTTTAGGGATATTGTTCTACTAGCAGCGTTGTAAGAATCATTTTGAGGGTGCAATAAGATGCATTTTGTTTTATTTGCGTTAAGACATAATCCATTTGCGGAACACCATTCGCTGATTTTTCCTAGTTCGATGTTGGTCTCGTCTATCAAATTGTCTAGATTGTTACTTGACGCAAAAGCTGTAGTATCATCTGCAAAGGACAGCATATTGTGCAGGGTTGAATGGCTGATGTCGTTAATGTATAATAAGAAAAGGATAGGACCTAGAATGGAACCTTGTGGTACACCAGTCGTGACTTCCAACGAATCATTTTCCTATACTGGCAAATAAAATATCAATATCAATAACAATTTATGTGGCATAAAAACTTATTCCACTGCAGGTGATAATGAGAAAGAAAAATGTTCAAGGTTGCTAAGTTCGACATGTAGTACACTTACTTCTAAATCCTCAGTGAGTAATCCTCATTCAAATGCATCTATAAGTTGTATCACAGACACTCTTCCTCATTCCAACGAAATTATGCAAGAAGTTCAAAACACAAACTTTTTAAAGTCTCAACAGAATCCTAGAATTGTTACTGTCACCATGCCAGATATCAACGCGCCATTCACACCAAACGGGATGCTAAGCACATTGTTTCGTGGAAATCATATCCAAATTAACAATTTAAACGTCCATAATTACTTTCATAAAAAATGAAAACATTCAAATTCGAGAAAATCCAATGACTTTGGCGATTAGCGACTGTTGTTTATGAGTACCAGTAACAAAATATAGTTCCTGAGGATAATCAATATAAAGTGTGATATTTTGTTGACATTAAAAATATATAGAGGATATGGAATGGGTGTTTTTCTCATATAATATTTATGAAACGAGTCTAAGAATTGTCCGTTTTGGCGAGCCTCTGGCGAGCCCAGACGGAAAATTCGGACGAGTTTCATAAATATTATATGAGAAAAATACTCATTTCATATTCTATTTATCATATGACACACACACAAATTAGCCACTTAGTGTGACTTTTTAACCCATCACCTAACTTGCGTTGCAGACGGCACTTGGAAAAAACATCCTCGTATAACTAAAAATGTTCACTTTTTGCTTCCAAAACATAGGTTATGACCCCCCATTGGAACGAGCTCGTCGAGCTCGTTCCAATGAGGGGTCGTAACCTATGTTTTGGAAGCAAAAAGTGAAAATATAAAAAAAATGAATGGCGTTTTTCTTGTAGGTAAAAAATTAATACAATATAACCCACCCTAAATAGGACAGATAACGTAAATTCTCCCTACTGAAATTATGCAAATGTCACCCAGTTGTATTTTGTTTAGCCAATCAAATTGTCCAGTTTTGAAATTGACCAATGAAAGCTCCCAACTCTAATTATGCAAATTATGAAAATGTGGCCCAGTTTTATTTTGTTCAGCCAATCAAATTGTCTAGTTTTGAAATTGACCAATGAAATTGACGGAAGGCTTTATTTATCACTGATTAATATGAAAGCAAAATATCAAATGTTTTAAAGTGAACAAACCAGACGAGTCATATGATAAAATCTTTTATGAATTGTAGTTATAGTTGTCTAACGAACTTTTATTTACTGAGATAAGTTCTAAACATGAGATCGATCACATAAGAGTATGTATACATACGCGTGACCGAATTCTCCGTGGTACAAGTTGCAGCGGAGTACACGTTCGGGGCATTATTTAGAATTGAATATTGTACTAGTTAGCATTTAAACTCTTAATAATCTGACGATCCTGGTATAAATAAAATATATCCATAGTAGCTTGGTGTACCAAATGTTCACCACTCGCGTGTTAACATCACTTCAACACACTCGTGGTGAACATTTGGTACATCAAGCTACTATGGGTATATTCTATATATATTTCCCCCGAACGAATGCGTTTACATGACAACAATTAGTTCTAGGAATATTTATTTGTTCCTAGAAAGAGAAATATAATGCAGAAACAAATTGACTCAAGTTAACGGGGTACTGTACTAGAGCTTTCAAGTGAGTGTTTTCATAGTCTGGTAATATTAATCCATGAACACAGATTCAGATAATTTATCACAGTATACATCAATGGTTACAAATACAATATGGATTACAAATACAGATATTTCATAAGTTTAGCAAATAGTATACTCTAGGGGTGGCATAGCCAGATTGGCTGTCCACCCGTCACCTCCTGAGAGGAAGTGTAGTTGCAAACAGACTGTGGCCAAATGGTTCAGAATCAGACAAAAAAGGTATGTGACGCTAAGTTGAGACTGAGCCTCCAGTTTTTTCATTGCCAAGATGCATTTGCAGGGTGTTTTCCAGCACAAAAAGCAGTGCGAAACTGGTGGTTTGGAATTGATATATTGATACGAAATAAGCTGTTCTTCGTGACCACTCCATTTCTCGGCGCCAAGTCCCACCAAGCACTCGACGTTGTTCTGATAGCGATAACGGGATACATCTATGTTCATTGGGAAACCAAGTCGGCCAATGCACTCGGAGAGCATCATGTTGGGGTGCTCAAAGAATGCGCCTGCAGACAGGTATCGCATCTTTATTGTGCTTGAATCACTTACTAAGTACCAGCAGTGATGCATTTCATTATTCTTTATGGTCTTAGACAACAGGCTCCTATTGGGAGGTTGAACGTATTCTTTGGTGTACTTGTAGGATAGTCGATGTGAGTAGCAAGTTTGACCAGGACGAGGGTTCCAGCTAAAACAGAGAGTACGTCTATCGTTACATAAATACCTGTTAAGGTTATTCTTGATTACAAGTTTACCGTGTGCAGTCAGGACAGTGGGGATTATTACTGTTGACAAAAGTGGAAAATGATGAAAGAAATTTGGAAGTCAAGTGTTTCTTAAAGTCGTTTCTGTTACTAGTATTTCGAATTGCGTCGTCGATGGCGTTCCAAATTTTCGGAAAAGTATATAAAGGGAGTTTATTAAGAGATTTAGTCAGAAACCGTAAAGAAGGCATCGAACATGTCTACCGACTAGTGACCCAAATGAAAACTGCTATCAGCAATCAGCAAATAGGCGCGGCAGTCCTACTAGACGTTGTAAAAGCATTCGACTCTGTTTGGCATAATGGAATGCGCTACAAATTATCTAAAATGAGACTCCCCGTGAAACTGATTAGATTACTATCCTCCTTCTTAAATGATCGCGAAATTAAAGTCAGAGTGAACAATGAAATGTCCGACAGTGTCCCTCTCGAAGCAGGCACCCCCAAGGATCCGTCCTTAGCCCCCTCCTATACATCTTTTTCGTAAACGACCTTAGCTTCTCCGAGGACCGCGTTCAGGTTTCCCAATTCGCGGATGATAAGGGTCTCTGGGACTTTAACAATACGGCCAATCTGTTCCAAAAACCCCTGAAGCGCGCTCTCAACGAGCTTGAAGAATGGTGTGCCAAATGGAGAATTAAGCTAAACGCCAATAAAACCCAACGAATCACCTTTACTCGCAAGAAAACTAAACGGGATTTCGACCTAAAACTTATGGATAACACCCTCCCAGAATGCAAAGAAGCGAAATTCCTGGGCATCACCATTGATCAAAAACTGTCCTTCAACAAACATACCGACGACATGGCGAAAAAACCTACCAAACGAATTAACTTACTGAAAATGCTCAAGGGAACTTCATGGGGGGGGGGGGGGGGTGGGGGGGGGGGGGGGCAACCAGTCCACCCTACTCAAACTATACAAGTCCTTTGTGCGCCCAGTACTCGAATACGGTGCAATAATACTAACTGACCTCAACCAAACTAATATGGGAAAACTCCAGAGGGTCCAAAATCACGCGCTTAGAGTTGCCCTCCGCGCCCCATCAAAATACTCCACGACAGGGCCGATATCCCCACCATTAAAGACCGCCTGGCCACCCTGGCCGCGATAAATCATGACCGGTTTGCCGACAGCGAACTAATCTCCGAACTTGGAGCAATTTGCGAAAGCCGACAAAAGCCAAAAAAATTGTAACCAAAACTAAGACCGCTCGAATAAAAACTAGGAATGACAAGGTGAACTGCGATCTCCGACGCCCCCGAATACCCCTAAACTAAATTAAAATAAATAAGTCCGCAACCAGCGAAGGGTACAACAGGAAAGAAACACCCTCGGGTGTGGTCTAGTGTGCTAGACCTGTTGCCCTCCCGCTGACAGCCTCGGAAGCTCAACCCGCATTAAACGATCGCGATCCCCGGCTCCCTCAACTTCAAATAAACTTAAACTAACCTAAATAAGGCCACTTCCAGCGAAGGACACAACAGGAAAGAAACACCCTCGGGTGTGGTCTAGTGTGCTAGACCTGTTATCGTCCCGCTGCAAACTAGGAAGTTCAGCCCACTTAAAACGCTCGCGATCCTCGGCACCTTAATACTAAATAATAATTAGGGAACGATTGGGGTCCCAAGCACGAGAGTATGTTACTGCTCTTACGAATGTAAAGATTCGTGCATTTCACACTCTCCCCCATAGCGACAAGCACACACACAGCACAATACCACATGAGAGTATGTTACTGCCCTTACGAATGTAAAGATTCGTGCATTTCATACTCTCCACACACACACAGCAGATACCACAAGGACACGCAACTAAAGAGGTGCTACTTTTATCTTTACAGTTTACATATTCTAATGAAAACTAACTCTACTTTCTTCTTTTAAGCAGGTACACAGAAGATGTTTTTTTGACCAGCACCCCAATAACCGCTAGAGAAAGTCTAACCGTTATGGAAACAGTCACCCCCACGGTTCCTGAACATCCTCCGCTCCATCCCTAAAAGTGGTCAACCACTTTAAGGGAGGCGAGCGTTGGTCCTGTGTCCCGCCTCGGCCCCTCTTTGTAAGCGCATTGCGCATCTTTTTGTCCCAACCCAGTAGGATTACAATGCAGGCCTGCCCCCGAATCAGGGAAGTTCGGGTCTTCTTCTTGGTGGTCCCCGAAAGGGGTCGTTGTTGTTTTCCTTCAAAGAGTCCAACTATAACAGAGACAGCCTGAGGCAGATTATACTTGCCAGTGATGGCCATCACTCAATATCATCCTCGAAGCGGCAGACTATACTTGCCCGAAAATAAAGATCGACTGCACCCTCGGGGAGAGGTAGTACCTTTGTGAGAGGACCCAACCTCCCACACTGGTCCTCACCCGAGGGTCCAACCGACATCAGTCAACGAGACAGCCTGCCCACAACTGGAGACACCTGCTGAGTACCGGATCCTTTTCCTCCTTCAACACGCCTAGACATGTGACAGCCATCATATACAGCTACCGAGGGTCGAAAGGGGCTTGTCCCCCATACCGTCCCTGCGCGCCTTCGGCGCGCGAAATCATTTCTTTCGATTTCTTTCGATTTAGTCCGTGCTTTCTCGAAATATAGGAGGCAAAATTGTCTGGTAGCCCTACCAGATTGATTGTCCACTACACAAAATATATCATTAAAGGGCGCCGGTAATCTACCATTTTTTCTAGTCAAAGGCGAACAGCAATGCATGTTGTTTAAACAAGTCATCAACCTTAAGTAATCCATCTTTCTTGCCTTAAGTAATCTGTCTTTCTTGAATAAATGGCATCTATGCATATATCTAACATTATATTTTTAGAATGTAGAAGCACGTGATGGCACAGTATTATCTCTGGAGGATTCCATGGCTGTCCGTATTCATGGATTTGAACAAACTGCTCACATGCTCTAATACCCCTCGCTTGGCGAATCAGTTCTCACGGATACAAAACTGCTATTACGAGTATATAGTAAACACATTTTGCTGACGTACTACCCTATTCCTATCCACAGTCGTAACCGTTCTCCAGCCTAATGTCTCTAATAGACGAGTTCAGGGAGACTGAAAGATTGGATGGATTCAACAGTGAAACAACCGAATAGATGACTATTCAGCACACGGAAAGTACGTAAACGTAAAATGCGATTATGGTCATAATAATCCCAGTTTGGAATTACTGATCTGGTCTATACCAATTTGGACATGTGTTTTTGCATTAATTATCAGATAATTTATGCAACGAAACAAGTGCGAAAATTTGTACAGAATAGATAAGTAATTTAAAATTACTCGCGTCTCTTTAATCATGTACCCACAGTCTTTGTCCTACTAAATTTCGAACCACTGCCATTGACGAGCCTATACATAGACATAGCTTAAAATTCCTGTGGTATATCCATAAACTACCTTGATTCTCGCGAAATAAATTCGTGACAATTCTTTTAGGCCATCACACGAAATGTTGCAAAAACGTTTGACTATTGCTGGGGGCGGTTCACCAAGTTAGTTCAATCCCCCCCCCCCACCCACCCACACACCCACCCACACACACACTTGCTTCACATTTTTACTATATCAGCCATGACTTGATTTGATACCAAACTCAAGAAAATACTAATAAACAATTTGTCGTGAAAATGCATACTATGATACATAGTGATCAGAACGTCGTTGTATATCTTACCTAAGGTGAATTCAAGCTGGGAACTGACGCAAATCAACGCCGTAACACAGAAAAAAAATCTGCATATAAGTTATACCTATAACACAACAACATCGATGACGTCACCTTCGAACAGGTCCTCTGGGTTTCAGGGAAGTTTATGCGAGCTACAATACTGTAGCCCTTCTACGGCCTAAGTGCAGTGGTGGTGTGACTATTACTTCAGGTAGCATGTGCCCATGTGCTGATGAAGTTCATTACTATAAGTGATATCTGAGGGAAAATACATAAAAATTTACATGAGATGCCAGAAACCTGCGGCTCCGGTCGTTCCCGTGATGATTTTGGACAATTCTCAGGATCCTTTGGGTAATTGAGGCCTCGCGCAAGGCATTACGGGATAGCCGGTTAGATGAAAGGGGAACTAGTTTGTTCCCAGTCATACACAGGGAAGAACCTATGGCTTAACGGCCCTAAAATGGCGATTTTAGCCCATTTGAGGAAGGTTTTGGGTAATTCGATGGAAATGGGGGAAAAATTGGCGCAAAAAATACCCTCCGGACAGAGGAGAGTACTCTTACAGCCATAAATACTCCCGCCTTGTTGGACGTGTGCGAAAAGCGTTTCCCTAAAACAGAATGTCGGCCCGCAAGGTTCGAAAAAGAAATTTCCTGAGATTTCAGGAGAATTAAACGCATCAGAATCACGTGTGCGCATGCAAACTGGAGACCACATATCGCTATGGCAATGACGAGGCAGGATGGCTGCTCGCGCGCCCTACCCATAATACATCACTCTCCATGACATCAGTTCCGGACATGCACACCACGGTGAGAACATGCAATGAGAACATAAAAATAGGGTTCCACCTGCCCTGCTATTTTCGTTGAATCGTTTTGAGAAATCTTCCTGTCTTGGGCCTTTCGGCTCAGAACGTGATGGCTTCTGTAAACTCAGACTCGTTCTTTATCCATTACTTGAACATTCAAGAAGATACTGAAACCTTTAGCTAAAGGACAGTTTAAATTTGATTTCTGCTCAATAAATCAAGATAGAGCCTTTCAAGAAAATGTATTATGCTTGAAAACAGAATTGCAGATCTTCAACAATGTCGCTAAACAAACTGCCTTCTAAAAACTAATAAATTAGATGAGAATTGGTTTCGTTCAAATATCAGGTTTTTTGCCTTGGGAGAGCACCGGAATCGCCAAGACGCATTCGGTAGAGCACCTGAATCGCTCGACAGAGCATCGAAATATCCTACTTTTAACTGATTTCCCAGAGTCCTTCGCTTTCGTGAAACAATAGTACAGAAGGAAGCCAACTCACAGACAGAACTTGGTAGAAAATGGATAAGGTTTGTTCAAGTTATCGCACTAACAACACATCACGGCTGGACAGAAGGATGCATAACAAACCTTCACCACCAGCGTCCAATTTGCTGACATTATTAGAAAATCGTGATTTACAACGGCTTCTCTATTTTATATATTTTACTAACCTTGTTTGTGACGTCCATGATGGTGTCGTTTTTCGCTGTTCATGTACATACAAGCTGTGTTTCTAACTACTGTCGTATTTTGACCAAATGTGGAAAGAAACACTGTGATATTTGCTCGTAGAACACGTAAATATTGCTCCTGAGAGGACACAAGGTCAATGAGTAGTTCCACCCCAGTGAGACCTGTGTTGGTCAAGACATTAATGGCCGAGAAGACGATTTGTTCCCGTTCGAGATGTGTTACTTTATACCTTTGGGCATGGACATTTTGCTTTCTGAAATCAACAAGCGTACCAGTTGCAAGCGTTGATCGAGTTGGCCATATTGCTCAGATAGGCAATCCTTGCTTTTAGGTCGACTAGCTCAATGTTATGACACATACGCCCACTGCGATTGCACCCAAACAGAATACACGGATGACAGACGGAGGGTAAATTATTGACTCACTCTCAGAAGCTTAAGTAGAAGAGACCTGAGTAACGAGCAAAATCTGACTTACTTTAGCTATGAGGAGTAATATTTCTAACTCCGCAAATCTTCTGCCTGCAAAAAAAAACAGAAAAAAACAACAACAACAACAACAACAACAACAACAACCAATTTATTGTATTTTGAGTGATTTTACACCAACTGGGTCCATCACACACAACAATAAAATAGTATTTTAAAATCATTAGTGTACTAAAACAGCGATACTTATCTCAATTGTGAAGGGTGGTGTTCATTTTAGAATTCAGGCATTGTTCAGATTATTTGTTAACTGATTGAGTGCTGAAAACAAATATTCTGGCTCTATTCTTCAGTGCAAGTACCACAAAGGTTTCATATTTTGTGGACGAGGTTCATATTATCTTTGAAGTGAATTAATTTCATCTGCATTGATTTTCTTTGTTTACAATTCATGGGAGAGAGCTTATAGGCACTCTCCCATAAATTTGTACCAAGGCAAAGGCTTTTGAAAACATTTTTGGACAAAGAAAAATTTAGCATTTTACCAGTAAACACTTCAATGCAACAACTGGGGTCGCGCTTGCTCAGTAGTTAGATAATTGAATATCAAACCAAAGGTCGATGGTTCGGTCCTGATCGTTGGTAACTGTGTTGTGTCCTTGAGCAATGACACTTCATCTCGAATTTCCATGCGGGGGCACGATGGCGCTGTGTACTGCACGCTGATGGTGTGCGGGCCTTCACTCGCTACTGACTCTGCTTAGAACGTTCAGGAGTCTGACAGCCACTCGCCGAGTACTCCGGATTCCTCCGCCAGTTACACTGTCCGACGTGATGCGACGCTAGCTGTTGAAAGTGTCATTAAACCCCAATAAAACAAAACAAACAAAACGCAACTGGCCAGTGATACCCACAAAAATCCCCATTCAAATTTCATTCTTTTTCTCAATTTTTGCCAAAACGAAAAGCTTATGAGCCCTCTTTGGGACGAGCTGATCAAGTCGCGCAAGGCATTACGGGATAGCTACATTCAGAAGGCAACAGATTGAGTTTTGCAAGTTTCTCACCAAGTCGTGTTGGGAAAATGGTTAATGTAGTTACACCATCGACAGTTTTAACAAAAGATTTGGCCCATAACTGGGATCGTAACAAAAGTAATTTGTTTACCACTTACCAACACACACTCTCGATCCAAATCCAAAAGGTAGAAAACTGAATGAAGATGCCGTTTTAGTTATCTTCTCTGGTCCTCTTATCCAGCGTTCTGGCCGAAATTTTTCGGGATCGGAAAATAAGGCTGGCGATCGTCCAAGTGCATAAAGAGATATCACAACTGCAGTCTGAAACAACAATTTTGAATTTATTATTTAACTGGTAGAGTGCTGGAAGTCCATATTTGGACTTTATTCTGAAGTGCCGGTGCCACAGCTTGGAGCCTCATATTCAGTGCACGTGCTTTGTATTATCTTTGAAGTAATATTATTCAATCTGTAAGGGATTGCCTTGTTACAATTTATGGGAGAGTGCCCATGGGCACTCTCCCATAAATTGGAACAAGGCAAAGGCATGTGTACAAGATTTGATGGCCAAAAATAATTTAGCACTCTACCAGTTGACGAAAATGGGCTTGCAGACGACTGGAGATTCTTTCCGTGTGATAATTTTCTCAACCTGCAAACCTACAAAAGATATCATGACCATACTTGCCAGAGATGCCGCTAAAGCGATGCATGCATTAGGGTTTCGATTGCTCTTTCTCAATTATCTGAAAACAATGTTGTAAGATAAAGTAGTTATGGGTACAGTTAAAACTAGAAGTCCTGTCACGAAATGCGCACAAATAGCACGTCGATCTACACGTTAAACTACGCGTTATGACCATAGTAATGCTATCAAATTCTGTACATATGGCCTGTGCACGAGCAATGTTTCAGGTCCATTGGCAGAAACATTGCCTGTGTTTGCTATGAGTAACCAGGAAAACCTGTCGTGCTTTGGACGTCATTCAATATGGCAATTTCGCGCAATTCCTACGTGCAATTAAGCCTACATAAGCGCACGGTTCGTGACAGGACTTCTAATTTTAACTGTAGCACTGTATACCCAAGTGTAAACTCAAAGCGCACAAGCCCCCACTCAAGTTCTGTGAGGAATTCAATGTTGTGGCCTGGAACCAGTCTAATCCTTAAATACTCCATTGCCTATGTTTAGTTTCAATCGTCTGGAATATATTTCACTTCGTCTGAAAAGCGAACCCATGATCACATTTCCGACTAACTGAAAAATTCTATTTTTTCCAATATTTTTATATTTTGTTTCAGATCGCCTGTAATATTTCATTTGATGCGAAAAACACCAACTGAAATATTCCATCCGATTGAAAGAATAAAATACTATTAAGGCCTAAAAAAGTGTTTACAAAAATATGTTTCTTAGGCACTCCCACATGCACACTAAAAACTAAAGTGTTAAAACTGACACTTTCAAGGTGTTAAATCCATTCTAACTCTTTGGGTTTGATTTTAACACTCAAAGTGCAATGCTTTAAGCACTTAGACATTACAATCGTCAGACATCTGAAACTTGAATGGATGGCACTTCCCATGTCTAGCATTGGTGGTTCTTCCAGAATCGTACATAATTTGATTTGCGCTTGGTGGGTACATAATTAAAAGGACACAACGCAGCTGACGCGGATCAGGCTCGAGAGTTCGAGCCTGATCCGCGTCATCTGCGTTGTTTCCTTTTAAGTGTCGTGACATTACACTTGTCAAGTGGTATTTTTGTAACACCTGTCAAGTTCTGGGATATGTACACTTGAACAAAGTGCTAGTTCAGCACTTAGTAAGTGTTAAATACAGCACTTCAAGTGTAGTTTTTAACACTTTAGTTTTTAGAGTGTGGTTATTTTGGCTACAACATGCTCACTTTTTATAACCAATGCAAACTTACAAAAAATAAAAATTAAATGGTTTATGTCTGATATTTTATCGTTGCAAAGCCTTCTTGCACTCAAGGGACCAAATACACCGCCATCCATGCTATTCTGTAGATTATGAAACCTAAAACAAAACTATCCAAGAACAAGATTGTTTGATGCCAGGGAAATAATTACAAAAAAAAAAAAATTACATAAAAATCCGCCGCCCTCATCCAATTTTACAAAAAATGGCCTGCGAAACAGAAAATCTACTTTGTGGGGCTTAACCGGCTTCCTCCACCCGTAAAACTGTCACGGTCATGGTTAGCCATTGTGCATAAATATTTGACCTTAAAACACCAATAAATAAATTGTGGGGGCCTAACGTACATTTTCTATGAGTCAACACAAGAAATGTTTCCCATTGATCGAATCTTTAACCCTTTACCCAACGCCGACGATATCAAAATTTATTATTTTAAATATCATTTTTTAAATTTTTTCAAAAAAATTCAACAAAACCATATCATGTGACCCTTCTTTGGAACGAGCTTTTGGAATTTGCATATTACGCGGGCGGATGCGGGCGATTCGTTGTGTAAAGGGTTAATGACTTTACACCCGTTGTAACACTTGCTGTTGAAAGTGACGTTAAAACTCAATAAAAAGGAAACAGAAAGATCGACGTTATCAATACTGTCAGGCATGCTTGTTTTCAAAACAAAGTGTGGAAATTTTCAATCGTGCAGGAGTGGACAAGCGTGATTCCACGCGAGTCTGCTCCTGCACGAATGAAAATGATCAAACTTCGTTTCCGGATATAAAAACATTGAATGTTTTTTTTTATTGCGAATATGTCTGGTAGCTAAATTTACTGATGCCAATCACCAATTTTGACAAATCGTGTCCTTTGGGTCTGAAATCGACATAAAGAGGGACACTTCGCCGCCTCATAAACATTTCCTCAGACTTTACATGCCATTTGCACCATTCAGCACATTTAGTACGAGCAAGTCACTTTGCCTCAATATTAGGTACCCATTTCCCCGTAACTGTACAAAGTTATACCTCAGACATGTCGGTAGCACAGTGGTAGACTGTTGGACTTCCATGCTAGAGGTCCCGAGTTTGATCCCCGTCCGGGACGACCCGCATTGTGTCCTTGGGCAAGGCACTCTATCCCGGTTGCCTACACGGGGGCACAATGACGACGTGTACTAAGGCGTACTGCACGTCAGTGGTGCACATGTGTTTAACCGCCGTAACCCTGCTTGACGGGGCTTGAACAGAGTTAGAATGTTGAGGAGCTGACAGTTGCTCGTCGATACTCGGTGGATCTCTCCGGGTACTCCGGCTTCCTCCACCCGTAAAACTGTCACAGCCACGATTGACCATTGTGCATAAGTATGTGACCTTAAACACCAATAAATAAATAAATAAAATAAATAAAATGAATAAAATAAATAAATAAAATAAATAAAATAAAAAAAATAAATAAAATAAATAAATAAATACCTCAGACATGTGCCTCTGAGACAAGTTTGGAAACCTTATATGAACCTACCACTCACTCTGTTTTATGGGCACCACCATTTTGAAGTTTTCGTTCCTCCACGGGTATCCGGCACTGGTTAACCCTTTACCCAACATAACGACCAAAACCGGCCAGCGCTATTCACAAAATTCACATTTCAATTTTTATTTTTTACATTTTTTTTCACAAAAACATAGCTTATGACTCCTCATTGGAACGATCTCAACGAGCTCGTTCCAAAGAGAGGTCATAAGCTATGTTTTTGAGGCACAAAATTAGTGTTTCAAGAATTTTATTTGCAAGTGTCGTCTGCTTTTCATTTTAGGTAAAGGGTTAACATGAAGCTAAACTCAGTATTTTCGCAGCATAACTTATTTACGGTAAATGTTATAATCAGGAAACGCTTACCCCAGCTGGTATATGATATCCTTGTATTTCAGAATCTTCCGCCGTTATGCGACTAAGAACTGTGCCTACTGGATATAACCTAGAAAAGGGAAAACAAACAGAATATAAACCTTATAAGTTATCTCCGCCAGCATGTATGGTATATGGAGATTTATCACTTGTATGTTGGTTTTTAAAGACCGAGCCGCAGGCGACGTGTTGAAATGAGACATCCAGGTATTAAATCTCCATATACCATACATGTTGACGGAGATGACGTTTTTGTCCAGTTTGAAACACAATAGAACATACTGGAGAAAAAATTGTGGACGCGTTTCTCACGCTCTGTAAAAAATTGGACCAAATTCGTGAATAACTTTTGTTTTTACAAACGCAGAAGACAACAGATAGAGTTACATCCCTTGGGTCGTTAAGGAAAACAGTAATATTTATTTATTGGTGTTTAAGGTCACATACTTATGCACAATGGCTAATCGTGACCCTTAAGAAACGAGTAAACAGTATTTTGTTTACATATCGTCTCCCGAGTTCCAATGTGTTCTTTGTGCCTATCGGCACATAGAACACATTGGAATTGAGGGCACGATATTTGCTCTTATTTAATTTTTATCAAGATGTTTCATTTAATTATTCGCCCATTTAATTTATAACAGCAAAATATGATCGAATTGTCGGAAATCTGATGATATTTGTGACTATTTTCAGATTTTTGGGTTCGATTTTAACACCAAGTGAATGCGAAAGGCTTTCATTTAAACCATATACCCCCGATGTTTGGTGTGTGCCTATACCCTGGATGTTGCATGCTCTCATGTACCTCGGATGCTGGGTGCACCCTTTGCAATGGCTATTTGTCCAAGGCATTCTGACCAATCAAAAGACGTCGGGATATAGGTACAATATGAAATCCCCGAAAATGCCTTGACATTTGGTTTCGACGACCGTGGCGAATGCTGTTTTCTCTACTGTATTGAACAGTGAAACTCTGCCTCCCGTCATATTGTTGACATTTACAATCTGTGCACAAAACTCCTCGTCATTCCGACACTGTGGAAAGAGCACCGTGACAATCTTTGGAGGTGTTTAACGTTTAACGTCCAGACGGCTGCAGACTGCAGTTATTTTATCCTCCCTATATTTTGATATTGGACTGACCCGTCTCACTGTAAGTGTATACAAAGGCGATACCATTCCAGGAAATGAAGGTTCAAAGGGTTAATGGCTCAGTATTGATTATAATTGTCGACAGTTTTAGAAACTGGACGGGTCTGACAGGGAGGTGATTTCTGATACCTTATTATTATTCATTGGGGTTTAACGACACTTTTGATAGCCAGAGTCACCTCGTGGTGGACAGTTTTACGGGTGTAGGAAGCCAGAGTACCAGGAGAGAACCACCGAGCAACGGCGAGCAACTGTCAAACTCCCAAACGTATTAACACCACACAAGCAGGGTAAGCATTGGTTGAAGACAAGTGCACCATTGGCGTGCCGTACGCCTTAGTACACAACGCCACCGAGCCGCCACGTGGGTAATTGGGATTAAGTGTCTTGCCCAAGGATACCACGCGGTTGCCACAGGAGGAATTCGAACCGAGGACCTCTCGGCTTGCAACCTGCATCTCTACCTACTGAGCCATCGCGCTCCCTACTATCCTATTATGCTCCAACTGATAAATATGTCAATGATTACTCGTGTGCATCTCCTTTTAGAGTATAAGCTTTTGCGAATATCCTTTTCTGACGCCACAATTTCTTTATGGACGTGTTAAGGAGTGATTGTTGTCATTTCGAAACAGTTTTGAAATAGGCTCCGTAATCACTTACTACACTAACTTTTTGTACATATACTGTTGTTTTTATATGATTTGCACGTCCACCTGTTTGTACATCGTGATCACCAGCCTGTCTGACCCAAGGCGTAAATAGCTATAAACAGCCAGAGGAGGAGTGTTGTACTGGATGTCAGTTTGAAGACAGGCATCTGTTGAGTCAATGCGTAGTTGTAAAATATTATCTCCCTTGATATGCTCATTGGCGGACAATATCCTTTGTTATCATTCTAATATTCCACCGGCGGGGAACGAACCTTGGACCCTTCGGTTCAAAGTCCCATCGACACCCATGCCGTAACCACTGTGCCACCGTGCTCGCTAATTGAATAATTACAACCCACTTCAGTTATTATTGACAAAAAACAAGTGCTAAGATTAGACATGTGATACAGTCCATGAGTCAACGATAGCTTGTTCAGTTGGGTGTCTCAGAGCCACAAGAAGATTAGCTGACCGTCTCATGAGCGGAAGTCCGCGCGTTACATCGCCACGTCAAGATTGACGCGAACGTCGTCTCTCGCACCTTCATAATCGATTTCAGACGGCGACGGAGACGCCTAGTCAGGTTGTAGACACTCATGGTCGCCGAATGTGTCCAAGGACAGTTAGGAATCAGTTGAGGGATTTCAATATAAGGCCACGACGTCCCTACGCTGGTCTGCAACTTACACCCAGGCGACGGCAACGTCGATTGCAATGGTTGCAGGCACATGCAGCAAATCGGTTTCACTTGGCCCACTGGAGACGTGTGTTATTCACTGACGAGTGTCGGGTCACGCTTTACAGGTCAGATGGAGGACAACGTTGCTATCGACGCCGAGGAGAGCGATATTCTGACGCGTGTGCTAAGGAAAACAACAGATTCGGGTGAGGGTCAGTTATGGTTTGGGGGGAATTTCTGATGGCGTGAAAACACCTCTCGTGGTCATTAAGGGCAATCTTACAGCCGTAATATATCGGTCCTCGTGCCTCATCTCCTTCAACTTATCCATGCGCGTAACCTTACGTTGCAGCAGGATAATGCAAGGCCGCACGTTGCTATGGTTTGTCGTGACTTCCTCAACCAAAACCCAGTTGTTGATTGGCCGTCCTACAGTACAGATTTGTCCCAGATCGAGCATTTATGTGACGAACTGGACAGGAGGGACAGGAAGCACGTCAGCGTCCCAAAACAACGTCGTTCAGCTCACGCAGGTCCTTCTTTTTTAGGAGCCAATAACATCCCACAAAGGACCATAATCAACTTCATGGGACCAACGGTAAGGAGAGTTAGATCAGCGACTGAAGCTCGGAGTGGGCACACCCGCTATTTATTTTGATAACGTTTGAACGCTATGCATGTGTTAAGACAACAAAACTCGTCAAAATTTAATCGGTAATGAAGAACTAACATCAAAATCCAAACAATGCAATAATCATCCATAACTCATTTGAAATATTTACCACAGAAAAAAAACTTGCGTTTCTTTTCTCCGCTAGTATATTTCAAGGGTACAAACCTCAGAGTTTCTTTGAGAACACCTCTCAGTAAAGGCATGTTTTGAGTATCATTTGCCGTCGGTTGTCTGTTGGTTCCAAGACAATGTAGAACTTCCTGATGAACTTCTTCTTGTATTTGAGGGTTTCTAGCCAGTTCGTATAGTAGGAACTGCACGGTACTTGAAGACTGAAAAGTTATATGATTAAATAACACCAGAAACTTCCTGAATTCATTCAAAATGTTTTAGTTTTGCATTCACAAAAATAATCCTTGCAACGCAGTGTGACATAAACCAACATAATGTAAAACGTTGAATACCACCTAATACTTCCTGAGTATTTTCACTGGTTTTCAAAACACAAAGATATCTCTGACGATTTTAAATCTGATACGGCCATAGTCTGTATGGTGTATCGGAATACAGCCCAGATCTGAATGTCTGTATATACTTTAAAATGGAACCTGTGGCTGCGATGGGTGTGAGTTTTCGGGTGAGCTGGGGTTTGTTCGGAAAAAGGAACGTATGCAGATTTTTTGCGGTCGGACATTTCACGGACTACCACCATCAAAACCTGCTAATTTTAAGGGGTTTTTAAGCCAAATGTTACTCACCCCTCCCCACTCATATTTCGGAAGATTAACAAAAGAAATGTGTAATATTAGTTACACAGTTTGTTGGTGGCCTAATATGGTATAGCTCGAGTCCAATATGGAATTAACTGACACCATATATACCACATTAGGCCACCAATAAACTGTGTAACGAATATATCTTACCGACTGCAGCATCGTTGCACAGAACTAATAACAACAGCGATCAAAATTAAATGAGAGAATTCTCACAATGTGTTCACGTGTCTTTGCCTTGTTACAATTTATGGGAGAGTGCCTACAGGCACTCTCCCATAAATTGTAACAAGGCAAATTCATACATACCAAACAGTTTCATTTCGAAGGTAACATGACACACATCCACAGAATATGAAGCCTTTTAAGTTGCCTAACCTGCACTTCAGACCAAATATGGGCTTCCAACACTCAATCTTTCAACTTGAAGCGTTTATCGGCTGCCGCCATTTTTAATAATCAATAAACAAAGAGGAGATTACCCATAGCGGTCAGCGAATATTGATGGTGACAGGCAGTATATGGTTTTATATGCAGTCTGCATGTGACGTCTTTGAACCAATGAAATTCCCAGATACTTGTAGGAGGTAAGATATTATGTTATACCTAATTACATAGATGTTATCACAATAATAAAACAAAATGACGGCTGGTATATCGCAGTGTATTCAGTCTATTCTAGTTACCAATTTTCACCTATAGAATTACCTCTTATCAGTACCAAAAAGTAAGAACTGCTGACTAGGTCGACAGTTTTTCATCCTAGTGAAATTAAAGACAAATAGAATGGCAAGTACACAGCCGGAGTAGGAGGTGTGAATGTACGCATGTGCAACACACTAATCTCTTCCAATAAATAATAATATAATTATAATAATGTAATGTTAACGTCTAGAATCCCCCACAGTCCGCCCTGACTTACATTATTACCCAGTATCATAGGCGTACACACCCTTTGATCAGTCCATGACATTGTCAGTTCAGCTCAACGGAGCGTACTGCCAGTGCTTCACAGACGGGCACGCAAGGCAAGCGCCTCAACGGGTTCCTATTTTACACCTAGGTACGGCGAGGATTGCGTAGTACTGGTGAACATTCCCAACGCCCACAGCTGGCACGAGATTCAACGTCGCAGAGTCACACTCTCAAACTTCGCTGATCGCACACCCGCCACGACTATGGGAAGCACTCGAATTAATCGATCAGTGGGGACCCATCCAAGGATTAACCGGGCTTGACGTTGCTTAACTTTGGTGATCTTACGAGAACCGGTCTCGCTTCGCCAATGCTCCTCATAAATAAACTAGCAGCATTGATATAACTAGATTACTGGAACGTTGGCAAAAAAAGGTCGCAAATCAGTCTAACCCCACTCAACATGGCACCAAGCCAATGTACGAGATGACTCCACCCAACGATGACGTTTGATGATGTGAAAGCTGTAACGCTGTGACTGTCACAGCGTTACAGCTTTCACTTCATCACAGCGGTATCAACTTTCCATTCACGGCACTTGTTTTCTGCCAGGAATTAAAGCAAATTGTAAATGATCAAATAGTATTGCGGCGAAAAAAGGTGCTTATTAATTTTTTCACAGACTTCAAATTATATTCTTTAAAAAGTGATCAGGTATTGCAAGGCGTCAGTGGGTGTTTAAATAAGTTACAGGTGTATATATTCACTTCGTCGATGCTGAACTTTCCCGGCGAAGGATGCGTGGAACGACACAGTGTCGCAAAATGGTATGGTTGCACTTCAGACATTGTTTGCCTTTGGTAGGACACAGTTTTTCCTTGCCACGAGTGCGTCACAGTTGCTTCGGGGATTTTCTCTGGATGTTTCTGTTATTGGTGGTGTTTAGAAGCATTCGGCTTACGTTGTCGGCGACCGCTGAGTTTCGTTCGACGTTCCTGACCCTGGCTAGTAATCGCGTGTACATCGTTTTGGGGGTCGTGTACCGTCCGTATTATCCCCCATCGCTTTCAGTTGCTGTTGAGCATACTGAAAGTTTTGATAGATTTGCACAACCTTGCCTAAGATGAGCTGCGTGCCTTCATTAATGAGTTTTCTCTGATCTTACAGTACGGCCTCCGTGAACTGGTAACTTTCCAAGGGTGGGCACTATTTCCACGGACCCAATAACATAAGATTTCAAACATTGATTGAAGGAATATCATCAAAAATTTAATTAACAATCCGGTGCTTCATTGATTAAAATTTTGATCTAAATGCATTGCGTGGACATCACAGCCCAAGATTACGACCAGTCCACACGAATGTAGGGCAAGTGAAGATACTCCGAAAACTATTTTGTCTATTCATTTCGTCTGCGGCCCAGAAATCACAATCAAAAGCAAATGTTTTTCATCTTGTCGAATATTGCCCAACGGTGACCAGTGCTTGAGTTTGAGGATTAAATTTGTAACGAGCAAAGATGGAGTTAAGCTTGCGTTCACAATAAGCCTTGAAATTACCAAACAGAGTGTTCAACCAACGAATTTGATTCTTCAGTCGTTAACGATCCGATGTTATAAATTTCTTGTCTTTTGTCACCAACCCACCAGCGTAGATAACTCCATTGCGTTTCCCCATCCTCTTATTTAAGTATTTCCTTGAAAAACAATTCAGCATGTCTGAATTTGTCAGTGTATTAGGCAAATTAGATCCACCCGGTCCGTTTGGAGTGGTGGTATTCCAGCAAGTTCCTTATTGGGATCCAATCATTGACACCATGTAACGTTATGTGATCTTCTGGAGGATCACATGACTTATCAGAAAACTATTGGAGGAGGACATAACATTTCAATGTTGTGTACTAACGCCATTCATCGTTATTTTGTTGCGGGCGACAAGCAAGATGGCCAGTGCACAGTCGCAGAGCACACAACATAGGTTCAGCAGTGGTCCAAGGGAGACAAATCAAATATCAATATAAGAATGTTCATGAATGAAAGGAGAGACAACACTAATGTTCGGGGCCCGGAACTTTGGGGCGCCGGGTTTAGCCCAGGAGTCCAGCATTCTTGGGTTAGGCCTGCACCCCCCCCCCCCCCACACACACACACATACACAGTCCACACATGACCCGAAAGACTGTATTTTCAAAGGACATGCCAACCAAAAAAGTAAAATACGGGCCTTCAGGTCATGTTTGAACTAGCCCGCCCCAAGGTTCTGACTCCTGTGCCAACATTTAAGAAGGAGACAGTGTCCTGAATGGAACTCTGCACTTGACCAACGGCTATAATTTTGGACTGCATAGTTCTGAACGTAATAACTTTATTAAATCAACTTAATAAAGTTGTATCACTTCAAGAATTGTGCAGTCAAAAGCTATAACTCTAGGTCACTGAATACTCACTGATGGACTTGGAAATTTTAAACCTGCTGCTAAAATGTAATTTTGACGGCCAAAAAGTAACGTGCTTTTCATCCCTAAAACCGCCAGAAGTCGCCATTTAATAACTGATTTCAAAATCTTCTTGCCCTCCCCCCACCCCACCAAACCCCCCATTATCGCTCGTGACTTCGGCACTAGCGGCACTCTACATCAGTATCCGGACACTTTCGAAAGGGGGCCCTGTACACTGCAGAATACAGGGTCTCAAAATTTTACCTCCTGGTGGGGCGAGAGTTAAAATTTTCCTACAGTGTTTTTGGATCGTTGACCGTCGGTACGAGCTTGAAACCTGACTCAATATACTTCCTTAAAACGATAATAAACGGAACAGGTCGTAAACGTTCGTTTATTATTATTTTAAAGAATTACGTTCGTTTTATGACAGTAATTCTTTAGAATTATAATAATACACGAAATCGTTTCGTGTGCATGACTAATCGACTGTCATATACTCATGACGAGCACTTTCATACAACAGATATTTGAAGCACAATAAAAAACAACAACTGTGATTTCGCCAGATGGTCAACTTTTGTTTGCAAATTGGCGGCTTTCGAGAAATCCTGGCACTCAGTCAACCAAACGTTTTTCCGGTAACATAAAAATTCTCCCCTTCCCACCAATCACCCCTAAAACATGGGTGGCGCCAGAATTTCTCCGACAAGGGGAGGGGGGGGGGGCTGTACTTCCTGACGCGGGGGCTGGGGTATTCCCTAACAAGCACATAAAGGAAGCATTTTCCTCGACCAAGGGGGTGGTGGGGATGTTAACATGCACGAATGGGCGGATATAGCCTCCTTGACCCCCTGGCGCCATCCTTGCCCAACAAGCTTCGGGTCTGACATTGTATGGTGGATCTTGTCATTCAGCTGAGTGTGGTGTTCACAAAAAATAGTATTTGATTCACACCCGATTTAACATTCGACAAGAAAATCCACCGAATATGACGAGGGTACGTATGTATAGTAACGTGTCTGCGCCCACAGCAGTACCGAGTTTACCGTCTCTGCTCCGTATGGTAGTACAGTAGAACCCTGTTAATTGAATAGCCACTTTGCCAATGAAAATTATTCAATTAACAGGAGTATTCAATTAACAGGGACTGTGTCCCTTTCCTGTATTTTAGAAATAAACTTAGCATTTATTCTATTATATCTTGTTTGACAGGGTTCCATGAGCTCTGTCAAACCAGATAGAATAGATTAAATGCCTATATTGGATGTACTGAGGCCAAATAGGTCTATAAACAAAGGAAAACTGTGGAGAGTCAGGGTAATTTCTCGACAGGTTACAAGATTTTTTATTCCATTAACAGGAGTTTACTCTATAACCCATATTCAATTAACAGGTCAAATTTGTATCGGAGGCATGGTAAATGGTTTTGTGTTGAGAAATTATATTCAATTAACAGGGTTATTCAGTTCAGAGATATCCAATTATATGGGCTCCACTGCACATAATAACACGTAAAAAGTATCGACACGTCTAGCGTCCCCTGGATATCTATATTGACATGTTAAGCATTTACCGTAGGAACTGCTGCCGCCATAAGTTCAGTAACATTTGCGTAGATTTCACTTCTGGAGATATTAGCTTCCATCACCAACTGTTGTACAACGCAGGTAACATCGTCATAGGCTGCTTTGCTTTCCATACTCTGTAGTTTAATATCGACATGCTTCTTAGCTAGTACGGAAAGAAAAATCGTTTAACCCTTTACCCAACGCAGACGATATCAAAATTTATTATTTTAAATATCATTTTTTAAATTTTTTCAAAAAATTTCAACAAAACCGTATCATGTGACCACTCTTTGGAACGAGCTCGTCGAGCTCGTTCCAAAGAGGGGTCACATGATATAGTTTTGTTGAAATTTTTCGAAAAATAATATTTTTTCAGCGGCTTAATTTGCATATTACGCGGGTGGATGCGGGCGATTCGTTGGGTAAAGGGTTAACTCTTTACCGGACGTAAGAACAATATCCTTCCAGCGGTATTCACAAAAATCGTCATTTAAGTTTTATTATTTTAAAGTTATTCAGAAATTTCACAAGTGCATAGCTTTTATTTCATCAAAATTTGGGAAAATGCATTTGGATTCTTGCGAAAATTGTTGCGAGAATCAGTACCTGCTATGAGTGTCCCAGGATCCCATGCGACCACCATAGTTGAACCCCTGTTTTATACTGATGACACATGTTAACACTTAATATAACACAGCTTTTTAATTTTTAAAATATAAACTGAATTTGATATTTTGTAAAAAAAAATAAAAAATATGTACCAATAAAACCTTAGATATGGATGTCATTGGAACCGGCTCTTTGAGCCGATTCCAGCCATATTTGTACAATTTTATTGACAAAGTGTCAGGATATTTCCGATCATGTCAGCCTTGTATTGGTTAATCTGCAGCCACTATGTTAGGTAAAAGGTTAAATTTTGGCTGTCGCATGCTCTCATTTTATAACAATGCAAACTTAAAAAAATAAAAATTAAATGGTTTATGCCTGATATTTTACCCAAGTTAATAAAATTGATACATTTGTCCCTTGAGTGAACAAGGCTTTGTAATACATTAGCAGTGCAAAGCCTTCTTGAACTCAAGGGACGAAATACACCACCCCCATGCTATTCTGTAGATCATGAGGCCTAAAATATAAAACAAACCAAGAACATGAAAGAAATAATTACAAAAATAAAAAAATAGAATAAAAATCCGCCCGCCCACCTGCAATTTTACAAAAATGGTCTGGGAAACAGAGATGTACATGTACGTTGCCCGATAGACTGAGTAACGAGAGTACATAGTGATCTTTAGTCTAGTTCCCTACAGTAAGATTGTTTGATCAGTTCATACACAAACGGTAAAAGAGTGCGGCTGGTTTTTGCTGGGTCTTCCGGTTCGGTTTTCCGGTTTTCCGCAAAACCAGGAACCGAAGCGGAAACCGAAAGCCCTTTTGACCATAGAAGAAGGGGTGGTGGAGGAGTCCAACATTTCTCGCATGATACCATTCAATGAACCTGAAATGGTATTTTGCGATTGTAAGCATTTTTGTTATTTTTCTTCTCCCCACGTTTTCTCCCACTTCCCACTGTCCAAACAGCCACGAATTTGCAATACTGATGAGTTACGTTTCTGCGCCGAAAACAACATCCTCTTTTTTTTGAACTTCGACTCTAGGTTGGGATAAGCTGGATAATAGTTTTTGTCTGAACATTTTAATCTCAACAACATTTCTCAAGCGTATTTTACCGAAATTTTGGAAGTATAATCTCTGTAAAAAGCATATATTTATAAAGATGTATCACCGATTGGGAAATTCTCAACCGTTAACCATTTACCCAACGCAGACGATATCAAAATTTATTATTTTAAATATCATTTCTTAAATTTAAAAAAAAAAATCAACAAAACCATATCATGTGGCCCCTCATTGGAACGAGCTCGACGAGCTCGTTCCAAAGAGGGGTCACAAAATATGGTTTTGTTGACATTTGTCGAAAAATTCTATTTTTTCAGCTGCTGAATTTGCATATTACGCGGGCGGATGTGGGCGATTCGTTGGGAAAAGGGTACTCTGCGGTGACGTCATAGAGGGTCATAAAATTAAAAGTGAAGCGCATCCGATTTTCGTGAAATTTTAGTATGTTGTACAGCGCCCAAAATTAGGGAGTAGCTGTTGTTTCTTTTTCGATTTATCGTCATTGTTGACGTTTTCACGTCGCTTTACATTTAGACCTAATTTCCAGATTTTGAGGCTAAACGTTAAACTTGTTACTTCCTTCATATAAAGCTATGAAATCTCTACACTGTTTGCTACGTGAATGCTCTAGAAATGGCTATAATTTGGTTATTCATGAAGTCATAGCTTTGACGGTGTCGACGTAAAAACTTCTTTTTGTGAACGAAATATACCACCCACCTTAGAAACCATAACCATCCAGTCAGTTGTTTCTCGACGAAAAAAAGTCCCTCGTTACAAAATTTTGACGTCAACATCGAAAAAGTTAAAGTTTGCTCGATTGGATGAAATATTTGTATGTTTCAGAGCTCAACAAAACTAAAAAGATGTTTTTCTGGGTTTTTTTAATTTTTGGCCATTTTCGACAATTTTACGCCACGTTTAGTATTTCGTCCATGTACTAGTATTTGACAAACCTGCAGCCATAACTATAGAACAGAGAGGCACCAAATTTCGTGTATAGACGCAAAGAAAACCGTTGCTGTGCATCGTCTTGGCTTGATCTTCCTTCTCTCGCAACTCCCAAAGTTACAGCAATAAAAACATTAAAAAGCCGAACAAATACTAAAAATTAATTTTCACTGGATAAAGTTCAAACCAAATGAATGTTTTAGTTCTTTTTAGTAGAGGAGACATTTTAATAGGTATTATTCCAAACACAAAGATGAAAAATGTTGAAAACTCAACTTCAAAAGCCGGAGATATTACGTAAATGCTGTTGGGCGTATTTCTTCATATTTGCGGCTATTTTGGGCAAGTTTCCTTAAAAGTCTAATTTTATTACCGTTAGTTATAAGTGGCAAAGCTATGAAACTTCACGTAACGATTTTTGGTCATCTGAAATTATCAACAATGTCTTTAGCACAGGGTTTTGCAGCTGACCCCAAGATAGAATCTTTCTTGGGTACAAGTAGAATGTTTCGCACGTTTCACCTCACATTGGCAGGACCCCGGGCAGGACCCCGGAAGTGATGTCATGTCACGTGACACAGTGGCGCCATGTTGTGTTGTCATGGTAACCCACGTGAGCGGCCATGTTGTGACGTCATCGCCATAGTGATACGGAGTGTTAGTGCGCATGCACAGCGCGTGTTGTTAGGGTGTAACGTGTTTCCGTCGTCCATTTTGTATACTGGAGGCCGCCATCTTGGTTGCTATGGTAGCACGTGGTTGCTATGTTACCTAAAACCTTCTTATAGGACATGGGTATGTTCGGAGGGTATATTCGATTAAATAGGAGTATTTCCCGATTCGTAGAATTACCACAAACAACCCGACAAGTTTTACTATTTCGAATTCTTTCAGAATTCTCTGCTTCTATCCATATATACAGTAGTTTTCGTCTATCTGGCCATGTTCCTTTGTCCTGGAGTATATTAGTTGGAACAGCTTTGCTTATTATTACTATATTTAGCTTTTCTGGTCTATTCTTGTCTTGTTAGTTCTGACCCTATTCCGTGTACTTGTGTTGTTTCATTCATCTAGATCATTTATATAAATTATAACTAACCAATCATATTGCTTGATTTCCCACAATCTGTATGCAGAGTTATTTCCCCTTATTACAACAAAGTCGTATCCGATTCTCACCACCTATATATCCAATGGCCATATCCCATGGAATCCCATTTTGGGGAAACACCCGTGGATATGGAATCCCTTTTTTGTCATATGAGGCCATGAGGGCTATGTAAAAGCCCTCAATGAGGCCTCATTTATTATCCCTCATAGCCTCACTGAATTTTGAGGTCATGAGGGTCATGAAAAATCCCTCAATGAGGTATAATTTACTACGACTCTTTGCCTCATTTCGGTATTTAACAGGTATATCCTATGGAATCCCATTTTGGGAAACACCCGTGGCTATGAAATCCCTTTTTTGTCGTATGAGGCCACGAGGGCTATGTAAAAGCCCTCAATGAGGCCTCATTTATTATCCCTCATAGCCTCATTGAATTTTGAGGTCATGAGGGCCATGAAAAATCCCTCAATGAGGTATAATTTACTACGACTCTTAGCCTCTTTTCAGTATTTAACAGGTATATCCTATGGAATCCCATTTTGGAAAACGCCTGTGACTGTAAAATCCCTTTTTTGTCGTATGAGGCCACGAGGGTTATGTAAAAGCCCTCAATGAGGCTTCATTTACTATCCCTCATACCTTCATTGAATTTTGAGGTTATGAGGGCCATGAAAAAATCCCTTAATGAGGTCTAATTCACCATCCCGCTTAGCCTCATCTCGGTATTCGAGAATACCTGACATTGTATTATTGGGGGATACCAGTTGTAGAAACTTTACATCCGGGTACTGCATGCTACATCCGGGTACTTCTGTTGGGAAAGGTATAAAAAGGGTGCTGGTACGAAAATAAACTCATTTGTGTCCTGACCGCTGTCGAGTGAAGACATGTTACCAATTCGTTGCAGATACTGTTCCGAGTTATTTTCGAGATCGGATATTGTCAGAAGACGCCAGAAGAACCATCATCGGCTCCACTGCAGATATTGTACGAAAGATGTTTACCAGATCATTCAGTGCTCGTATGCATGAAGAACATAACTGTCCAACAAGAACAGGATAGCAGTGAGATGTTCGGGATTCCATGACTGACCAAAGTAAAGCACTTTTAGAATTTTTACGGGATGCTGACAAGGTGGTAATCGATGCCGTTCTACGTACTGCTGATGAAGATTTGATTACCTGTTTATGCAAATGTGCTACCAACATTCTAGAAGATAAGATACCACTGAATTTAGCTGAATTTGATGACCTGCGAAAATACGAACATGTATTGAAGCTGCTAACAGATGGTGGAACTTCTCCAGATATAAAAAGATGTATACTATGAAAGAGTTGCTTTCTCTCAGCGCTTATCAACCCAGTCCTAGCTCTGAAAAAGGTATAAAAGGAAGATTGGTGTGAAAATAAACTCATTTGTTCTACGACCAGGAAAGAGTGAAGTCATGAAAGTCCATTGCTGCAGATATTGTGAAAAGGCCTTTTCCAGATCGGACAACATGCACAGACACGAGAATGCTACTGCCCCAAGAGGAAATTGGAAAAAGCGAGCAACACTACAAGATTAGAAAGAAATTTAGATACACTGCGAATCCTATCTGATGCGGGTCGATATAAAGCCAAGACTATACTCAAGACGGTCAGCGATGATTTGATACAATGTATATGTGATTGTGTCTCAAACATCTTGAAGGGGACAGTACCTATAACCAAATCTGAGAGAGCTAAGCTGATCCCATACAAACACCAGATTAAGAGAATTGCCTTACCAAGGAGAGAACTATCTTTTCAGAAAAGAAGACGGCTCATACAGAAAGGAGGATTTTCAGGAAAATTGATCAAATCCATCATCAATGTTCTGTCCGATATCCTATTAAAGGGTCGTGCTCGCAAGAAACTTGTTATTTGTAATCTGACCTTCGAAGAGAGCGGACACAATTCAATCCTGTTGTGCACCAAAAAATTGGTCCAGAGATTCGGACTCCGATGAATCGTCGGAACTATCAGAAGATATGGAATATGAAGAAGAAGAAGGCGAAGAAGAAGAAGACATTTCTATGATGGGAACTATCGTCCAAAGTGCCTATGACAAATACCAAGACGATTTTGACAACCTCATGAACAAATATATCGAGGATGGAATGGATAGTGAAGATGCAGCTGAAACAGCATATAGAGCACTTCAAAAGAATGTCAGAGAAGCCATTTGTGAGAAATACATTAATACTCTTGTGTACATTAGAAATTTTTGCAACGACTCAATTCACAAGAAAATTCAAGAAACTGCCAAGCGTCTTCGTGAAGAAGAGGATTTTGACTTTGAAGAATCCCACAAATATGCTTTGGAAAAGCGGAGATTTCTGTTCGACAACCTCATCACAAACTACTCATTCAGAGTAGATGATGATGATGATGAAGAAGAAGAAGATTAGAGAGGAAAAAAAGTATAAAAGGAGTGTTAGTATAAAAAATAAATTCATTTCCGTTTTGAACGTCGAAGAGTGAAGATGTCTGTGTCAACAACAGTGCTCAGACTCAAAGATGACTTACATATACAGATCTTCAAGAATGACGCTGGATTAAAGCTGACCTCCCTGGAACTGGCTCAAGTGAATCGTGTAGTAAATGCAACCAAGAGAAAAAATCTAGATATGGATGCTGGTGGAAAGAAACAAAGATGTGTGGATACTAACCGATCAGTAAACGAAAGAATAAAGAGAGAACTTACTGATAATTCCAATACAAACAATAATGAAGTTACTACTATGAACAAAGTTTCTACAGAAACAAAGAAAGATATTTCCACTAAGAACGAAATTACCACTACGAAGAAGCCTGAAGTTTCTACTGCAAAAGATGTTTCCACTAAGAACGAAGTTTCTACTGAAGACAAGAAAAAGATGCCCGCTCCCATAAAGAATGAAGTTACCACTACGAATGAAAATTTAAAGAGGAACCAAACCAAGAACGATGTTTCCCCTCAAACCACAAATGAGGTTTCTACAGAAACTAAGAATGAAGTTGCTACTGAAGCTAAGAATGGTGCTCAGAAGAATGAAGTTACTACTGAAGCTAAGAATGGTGCTCAGAAGACTGAAATTACTACTATGAAAGAGCTAGAGAGAGATGCCAGACAGGAAATTAAAGCAACCAACAAAGCCAAGTTATCAAATGAGAGATTTATCAAGAACCTAGCCATGCAATGGGAAGAAGCTCTAACCCACAAGAAGATGAAATGGTTAGCCCATGCAAGAAGAACTACAAAGACAAATGCCTTGAGAAATTGAATTGTATACTTGAATAAAAATGAAATGTTATATACTGTTGTTTGTTTTTTATCTACTACCCCAACAGAAGTACCCGGATGTAGCATGATGTACCCGGATGTTAAGTCCAACAAATATCCCCCAATAATACAATGTCAGGTATTCTCGAATACCGAGATGAGGCTAAGAGGGATGGTGAATTATACCTCATTGAGGGATTTTTCATGTCCCTCATGACCTCAAAATTCAATGAGGCTATGAGGGATAATAAATGAGGCCTCATTGAGAGCTTTTACATAGCCCTCATGCCCTCGTACGACAAAAATGGATTCCATGGCCACGGGTGTTTCCCAAAATGGGATTCCATAGGATATACCTGTTAAATACCGAAATGAGGCTAAGAGTCGTGGTAAATTATAACTCATTGAGGAATTTTTCATGGCCCTCATGACCTCAAAATTCAATGAGGCTATGAGGGATATAAATGAGGCCTCATTGAGAGCTTTTACATAGCCCTCATGGCCTCGTGCGACAAAAAGGGATTCCACAGTCACAGGCGTTTTCCAAAATGGGATTCCATAGGATATACCTGTTAAATACCGAAATGAGGCTAAGAGTCGTAGTAAATTATACCTCATTGAGGGATTTTTCATGGCCCTCATGACCTCAAAATTCAATGAGGCTACGAGGGATAATAAATGAGGCCTCATTGAGGCCTCATGCGACAAAAAAAGGATTCCATAGCCGCGGGTGTTTCCCAAAATGGGATTCCATATGATATACCTGTTAAATACCGAAATGAGGCTAAGAGTCGCAGTAAATTATACCTCATTGAGAGATTTTTCATGGCCCTCATGACCTCAAAATTCAATGAGGCTATGAGGGATAATAAATGAGGCCTCATTGGGGGCTTTTACAGAGCCCTCATGGCCTCATACGACAAAAATGGATTCCATATCCACGGGTGGTTCCCCTAAATGAGATTCCATTTGATATGGCCATTGGATATAGAGGTGACGAGAATCGGATACGACTTCGTTGTAATAAGGGAAGATAACTCTGCATACATATTATGGGAAATCAAGCAATCTGATTGGTTAGTTATAATTTATATAAATGATCTAGATAAATGAAACAACAAAAGTACACGGAATAGGGTCAGAACTAACAAGAATAGACCAGTAAAGCTAAATATAGTAATAATAAGCAAAGCTGTTCCAACTAATAGGCTCTTCTACGCTACTGGAATATACTCCAGGACAAAGGAACATAGCCAGATAGACGAAAACGATTGCATATATAGATAGAAACAGAGAATTCTGAAAGAATTCGAAATAGTAAAACCTGTCGGGTTGTTTGTGGCAATTCTACGAATCGGAAAAATACTCCTATTTAATCGAACGCACCCTCCGCACATACCCCTGTCCTATAAATAGGTTTTAGGTAACATAGCAACCACGTGTTACCATAGAAACCAAAATGGCGGCCTCCAGTATACAAAATGGACGACGGAAACACGTATCACCCTAACAACACACGCTGCGCATGCGCACTAATTCCACGTACCACTATGGCGATGACGGCAGAACATGGCCGCTTACGCGGGTAACCATGACAACACAATATTGCGCCACTGGGTCATGTGACATGACATCACTTCCAGGGTCCTGCCAATGTGAGGTGAAACGTGCGAGACATACTACTGGTGCAGCTTTGCTTGGGGAGGGGGGGGGGGGGCGTCGTTCGAACCATTATCCCAAGTGAATATGCGTTCTCTCACATACCAGACGGCTTTACTGATGGCTTTTGCCTCAGCCAGAAGGGTTAGTAAGCTTCACGCCCTCTAGGTTGATCCGACCTTTTTCAGGAGCACCGCTAGCAGTGTTACCTTTACCATTGGTTGTCCCTTTCTGGCCAAGAATCAGATACCAGACTCTACTCCTCCTCCTCTCTGTATCAGGGCTCTTCCTTATGTTGAGGATAACCACCCTTTCCTCTGTGCGGTTCGTGCAATTCGCATTTATCTCAACCGGACGCAGTTCATTAGGGAAGGCAGGAAATGATTCTTTCTGTCCCTTATCCCTGGTCGACAGAAGATCTCTTCTCAGTCCATTTCGGGATGGATTTGTCTTGCTATTCGCGCGTCATACGCTCGTCTAGCGACTGACAGTGAGTGACGATTGTATTACCAATCGCATTTCTGCCCGCGAGGTGCGTGTATTGTCTACCTCCTGGGCTTATGCTAACTCCGTCAAGTTGTAGGATGTTATGCAGGCAGCCTACTGGAGAAATGCTTCTACTTTCTCCACCTTCTACCTGCGTCAGGTGCAGGAGCAGTCTGAGAACCTTTTTTTTCTGTAGACCCTCTTTCTTCTGGTCAGGCTGTTATCAACCCCAGCCATTAGGCTTCTCCAAGATCAGTTCCAACCCTGTGCTTGGGTACTGTCATTTCTGCCTGTGTGTCACACAGGGCCATACGCCTCATCTCTCATTGTCATCTACTTATGTTTGTGATGCTATTGTTTTATAGGCCTTGGGAACTCTTCTTCTGTCCACGGTTCCAGTGCAGTCGGGTTATGTGGGGGTTGGTTATGTGATTCCCTCCTCCCCTTGTCTATTCAGCTTGTTGTAAACAATTGTAAGGTAGGTTGATGAGAAATTTAAATTTCCTTTCTTATTATATCTACCACAATTGTTTACTTGGGACCCTCCCGTCTTTTTATTTGGGTAAGAATCTTTCCTACCCGCTCAGCACATAACTTCAATGTTGGCAGATTCAAATAGAATGACACGTTCGTTATACGCACTGCGTACCAGAATCCGTGGATTAGTACAGAGAGAGTGTCCCCTACTGGGTGTGCGCCAGTCGCACTCGGCTCAGTTTGGGTTATTTTTTCTTGGTACTTTTGCACCACTTTTTCTTTCCCAAATCGCTTGGGAAAGAACTATAGATAGTATAGAGACTTCCACTATAGTGCAAGGCTGTTGTAAACAATTGTGGTAGGTATGATAAGAAAGGAAATTTACTATAAAATTTAAATTTGTTTTGCTTGCTATATAATAGTCACCAACCTGGAGGTATTCACGAATTCGAACAACCTGACAGCGTGTGGCGAATGACGTCTTCCACCAATGCTAAACTGTCTTGTGTGGAGTCTGGCAGGTGCTCGCCGTTGCTCGGTGGTTCTCTCCGGGTACTACGGCTTCCTCCACCTGTAAAACTGCCCGACACGAGGTGACCCTGGCTGTCGGAAGTGTCGTTAAACCTCAATAAATAAATAAATAAATAAATAAATAAATAAATAAATAAATAAATAAATAACGTTCAAGTAGAGACTTTAACCGAATGAAATCATGAATATTGGGTGATTTTAGATTAATTTATAGGTTCAGTCAGCCGAAAAACAAAGTGTTTATACAATATTTTGGTTTCGTTGAACGAAAAACAAAAGTTTCGTCAATTTTTCTGCTGATACCCATTACCGACATGCGTGAAAAACATAAAATTTTGTTTTTGTCCACATTAGAAATAAAATTATTTCTATATGCAAGAGTGTTTTGTTTTTCACATTTCATTCGTCTGAAACTGCTCATTCTGACTGAATTAATGACTTAACCCTTCGAACTCCAGAGGCTGCGTTTCCAAACAAGAACATGATACGTCATAACGCCATAAAAAGGATGGCTGTTCAATAAATATTGCCCGAGACTGCACGTTGAAAATACTGATTGGTCTACCCCCAATAATGAATATGGACTCTTCTAATTGCTGCCATTGAACTGGCATGGAAGATACCACTAGAGTTCAAAGGGTTAAAAGTAACAATGTGCATCGCTTTTGGGGGCATCTCTTAATTTCCTGACCACATACACATTCAATTAAGTACACCTCTCTGTACTCACTGAGATGTGTTGAAAGAATTAGCACTAAATCCAGATAATAAGGAGAATGGTGGCTCAGTGGTTAGAGCATTGAGCTTCAAATCAAAAGGTCTACGGTTCAGTCCCGAACAGCGGTAACTGAGTTGGGTCCTAGGACAAGACACTTTCTCCAGTTTGCCCACGCGAGGGACACGGTGTGCCAAGGTGAACTTCACGTCGATGGTGAACTTGCGTTAGGCCGCTGCGAACTCGGCCTGTGCAGAGTTGTTACGTTTTTGGCGGGTCTGGCAGTTGTTTGTCGCTGGTCGGTGATCCACTGCGGGTTCTCCGGTTTCTCCACCCGTAAAACTGTCCGACACGATCTGACACGGGCTGTTGAAAGTCTCGTGAAACTCCAATAGAACAAAACAAACATCCCGCTGATAATGATGCAGTCCACGCAGCTTCCATACAACAACCAAATTGCACAACCGCTCCTCCTACCAAATCAGAACTTATCAAATCTAGGCAAACAGATAGCTGTATCTCCCTATTCATTTGAAGTTTAGCACTTTTCTTCCTGCACAAGTTACAACCCTGGGTGAAACTTTAAAAAAAACACGGTTTACTGAAACTTGTTCAAAGTTAAATTATTATATTTACCGTATGTGTAAAAAACCTAGCCAGAGATCGTTTGAGAGCAAGCAAGGAGTGAACTTTGTCAACCCTTTACCCAACGTAACGGCCAAACCGAACAGCGCTGTTCTCAAAAATCGCCAATTAATTCTCATTATTTTTTCATTTTTTTGTCTCAAAAACATAGGTTATGACCTCTCGTCTGCCATTCATGTTAGGTAAAGGGTTAATCTTAAAGAAAATACAGAATAAATGTTCATCTTCCGACTTCCTTTTGAATTTGAAAATTAGTTTTTTTAAATCTCTGTCGAGATTTCAAAGGTGTGTTAGCTTAACATCTTGACAATATAGGGGTAATCTCTACCAATGACCTGATGCAACCTAATTCCTGTATTATCCGATAGTAATCATGGAGACAAACGAAGTATTGCATTAACCCTTTACCCAACGTAACGGCCAAAATTGGCCAGCGCTATTCTCAAAAATCGCCAATTAATTTTGATTATATTTTCCTTTTTTGTCTCAGAAACATAGGTTATGACCCTCTTTGGAACGAGCTCGTCGAGCTCGTTCCAACGAGAGGTCATAAGCTATGTTTTTGAGACAAAAAAGGAAAAACATTAGTTATTCTAGAATTTTGTTTGCAAGTGTCTGCTTTTCATGTTAGGTAAAGTGTTAAACATTGGGTATTAAAAGTTCTGATAATGTCCATTGAAAGGAGAACGATGACATCTGCGATGCTTTAGCTTGTTGGACTTAATGAACGATATATTAAATCAAAATAAGCGATTCCCTTCGAATGATATTTCGAACACAATTACACTATTGCATTTACAATTGAAGAAAAAAGGTGGATTCCGTCCGAGTGGACTGTTTCACAGGTACTAATTTTCTAGCGATATCCAACAAAATAGTTTAACTTTTTCTGGCACCACCTGCCTACTGGAACACAGGTGTCGGGTGAGATGCCTAGATGAGACAGCTCTGTCTTATCCACCCCACGTGACCATTCTCATTTGAAGATTTAATAACCACAGGACTACTTAATCGTCAACTGCATTTTGTAAACAAACATGGCGTCCCGTTCGCCACAATTGATGCAGGTATACATTCGTTCACCACACCAACCGGGGTTGTTTTTCTCACAAGCCAATTTGCATTTCATGGACCTCCTGGTAATTTACTGGGTGGCCCATGAACAGTGAGCCTGCTTGTCGGGTTTTTGAGTTGCATTGTGAATATACTTCTATCTTTTCAAGCCTCTCGTTTAAAGCGCAGCCCATGTTGGCAATGTGCGTGTTGTTATCGATACGCTAATTCAATGCGCGATACATCCCATTCATCTAGCAATTCGTGTGTGTTTGGGTACGTTTCAGTGAGCTATTCCGGTTTGCTTGGTTTACTATTCCATGTAACCTAAACTGTGATTTAGAAACCCCAATAAAACGATATGTTGAATGCGAATACTATTCCACGTAAGCCCCTGCTTGATATCGCTAGGAGACGCGAAGCATAAACGTATTGTCAGGAGGGGGATACCCGAACGGTAGGAAACATATTCTAGCTTTCATTTCTAAACAATCTTAGAAAACCATCATTAAAAAGGCCCTCATAAGAAACTTTCCAGGGATGGTGTCAGAAATTGCGTTACTACTATCATGGAAATAACATGGCTAAAAAGGATCTTCTGAAAGTTGTAACAATTTTTTTCAGATAGAAAAACACCCTTTCAGTTGAGAATCGAAAATTTTTGAAAAGCCGCTTTTATGGTCTGAATAAATGTTATTAACTTTTTTGTAGTTTCTCTCTCTTGAGTTATAGCATTTTTCACGAACCTTGCACTGTTTATTTCTTTTTTGACACTCGAAATCGAATGTTTTTTTTATTGTTGTTGTGCGAGGCGTAGAACTTTTAGGTGCGTTCCACTGCGCATGTCAACAATAGAATGATAAACCAGATAACCCTGCTCTCTAGGAGGTTTAGTTGGTTTAATCTAGAATGATAACCAGAATATAAACAGCTCAATAAAACGACCTGGTTTTTATTCCATGTGTCTACTCATGCTCACAATAAACCAAGTAAACCGAAATAGCTCACTGAAACATACCCTTTGCGTATGTTTCAGTGAACTATTCTGGTTTACTTAGTTTACTATTCCGTGTAAGCCTAAACTAGGTTTAGAAATCACAACAGAACGACATGTTTAATGCGAAAACTATTCCACATAAACCCCTGTTTGATGTTGCTAGGAAACGCGAAGCATGAAAGTATTGTTAGGAGGGGGACATCCAAAGCGTTGGAAACATATCCCTGCTTTCATTTTTAAACAATCTTTGAAAACCATCTTTGAAAAGGCCCGCAAAAGAGTGATAAGACACTGTCCAATGATAGTGTCAGAGATTGCGTCACTGCTACCATAGGATTAAAATGACAAAAAGGGTCTTCTGAAAGTTGCAAAACAAATTTTTCCGATAGAAAAACACTCTTTCAGCTGAGAATCGAGGATTTTTGCAAAGCCGGGCAAAATAAACGTTATTAACTTTTTTTTATCGTTTCTCTCTCTTTATTTATTGCTTTTTTCATGAACCCGGCATTGTTTATTTCTTAACTGACTCACGGAATAATAATATTTTTTATTGTTGTTGTGCGAGGCCTAGAACTATTATGTGTACTCCAATGCGCATATCAGGAAAAGAATGATAAACCAGATAACCCGGCTCTCCAGAAGGTTTAGTTGGTTCAATCCAGAATGATAAACCAGAATATAAACTGCTCAATAAAACGACCTGGGGTTTATTCCGTGTGTCTACGCATGCTCACAATAAACCAAGTAAACCGGAATAGCTCACTGAAACATACCCTTTGTCTTACTGCGCTCCTTATACACTACTGCTCAATTGCTCTTCGGAAATCACTTCTTAACAGTTTCATGTGCCATTTCTTAGCTGCTTTTTATTTACAATCGCAGTTCATTTTTGACCAACGTGGAGAGTGCTGTACAAGAAACGGCATGTTTCATCAAATACACCATAACTTGACAGGCCGCCGATTGTGGTGGAAATCTATGGTTAATGCTAAACACATGTGTGCTGAAATTGATTTATCGAATGTGTGCCCATGGAACTTCTGTTGTATTCGTTTATTAAAACCTACAAAAGGAAACTTGGCTATTTATGGTATACTAATTTTAAGCAACTTCACTGATAATCCGTCATTAAGAATATCTATACTGTCCAAAACAAGTTAAGCACCCCACCCCCCTATAATACCTGTGGGTATACGAATAGCTCATATTGTGACATTCTGCATTCCTCTATCGGAATACATACTTAAAACAGGTGAATATTTGCTGGCTATTGACCACTTCACTGCCGTGTGCTTATAGAGAAATGAGACAACATCACAGTGAGAGAAATTCGGAAGGTCACGGACAGCATGCCACGCCGCTTAACCGTTTACCTAACGTAACGGTCAAAACCGGCCAGCGCTATTCTCAAAAATCGCCAAATAGTTTTCATTTTTTCATTTTTTGTCTCAAAAACTGTTAAACATGGGTTATGACCCCTCGTTGGAACGAGCTCGGCGAGCTCGTTCCAACGAGGGGTCATAACCTATGTTTTTGAGACAAAAAATGAAAACAATTAGTTATTCAAGAATTTTGTTTGCAAGTGTCGTCTGCTTTTCATGTTAGGTAAAGGGTTAAGGTGTGTTAGATATGCTTGAGGCTGTTCCATCAGGTACTGAACACCGTGACGTTTTTTAACGTTGTGATGACGTCGACGGTGCCTAATATTCATTCAATAAAAAAGAAAGCTCTAGAAACCCTTGCTTCACTAATAAAGCATATTCCCCCTACTGCAAATAGCAGTCTTTCTCAGGAGAATTTACACATTTACTGTATACCCACTGGTATTATAGGGAGGTGGCGGGGAGTGGGGCTTAACATTTTTTTGGACAGTATATTAGTATTACACCTACCAACACTGATTAAGAGTCCGCTTTGGCTCTTTGTTAAGCGAGTGTGTTTTTAAAGTAAACTGAACGTTTTTTATTCTTCCCAGGAAAAAGATCTCACCTCCTTGACTTTTGTATTAATGGAAAGGACAATGTCTGTATAATATGTCACAACAATGTTGATATAATGAACAGAAAAAAGGTATAGAACATCGAAGATGGTGAAAACGCCATTTTCTTATTTTTTCAACAAAAAATCAAAGTCAAACGTTCAAATTCATTGGAAAAAAAATTGTAAAAAGCCAGCTTCCATATTTAATACTACTCCACAACAAAATGGCCGAACTTTGTGACATGATGAACACATCGATGATACATATTCGCTAACATTTCAAAATTTCAATCTTTATATGAAATGTTCATACCCTTAGTATTAAATCTACTGACAGCTTCAGAAAGTTAGGGGGAACTAACTTGTCTGTAAATCTCTTCCAATGACAAAACATTATCTGCCATGGTAGTTCCGAGAAAAGTAAAACAATCCAAGTATCCATCAAATGTCACAGTTATTGAGTTCGCCCCTTCTTTTTATCACAGTCAACGCCTTTGCGGTTCAGTTAAGGTGCTACACAAGTAATAGGATTAGCTTGATAAAAGGTGACAGGTTATATTCGACGTCGACAAAAATCTAAACAGTATGATGATTTTCTCACTTTGTTTTGTTGTCCATTCGTATGAACAAATCTACACAAAAAATTAAACATTTTAACATTTTTCAGTTTTGTCAAGACATCAAAAGTAACATGTCACCTATTTTCAATCTAAATTGCACATTACTTATATTGCACCTTAACCCTTTACCCAACACAGACGATATCAAAATTTATTATTTTAAATATCATTTTTTCAAGTTTTTAAAAAACATTTCAACGAAACCATATCATGTGACCCCTCGTTGGAACGAGCTCGACGAGCTCCTTCCAACGAGGGATCATATGATATGGTTTTGTTGAAATTTTTTGAAAAATAATATTTTTTCAACTGCTGAATTTGCATATTACGCGGGCTTATGTGGCCGATTCGTTTGGTAAAGGGTTAAGCACTTTTCTTTCTTTTTTTATCCGATCAGCGTGTTATTCAAATTTTATGCCTATTAATTTTTCAAATTGCCTTTTCAGACAGAGATGTCCACTTTTAATGTATAGATCATTTTCAGTTAACGCTCCTGAAGTCTGTGTTTACATTCCTTGTTCCGATAATCACTAACATCGTTCAGGCTTCACTTTCCGAAGGACATGTTCCTGATGCTAAGAAACTGGCCTTTGTGTCACCGCTTTAAAAAAACCCATCTCTTGACCCCCAAAAACCCGAAGAACTACAGACCTGTCTCAAACCTGGCATTTGTTTCTAAAGTCATTGAAAAGATCATTGTCAGTCAACTGAACAAAGATCTATATCTTAATGGTCTCGTAGAACCCCTTCAATCGGCATACAAATCCAATCACTGTACAGAAACTGCCTTATTGCAGGCGCACAATGACATCATTTGTTTTCTATCTGATGGAAAAGCTGTTCTTCTCGTACTTTTGGACCTTTCGACTGCATTTGATACGATGCAGTAGATCACGACTTTCTACTCGATATTCTGAAACAACATGGTGTTACTGGGACTGTTCTAAAATGGTTTCATAGTTATCTTGAACATCGTTCTCAACAAATCTGTATTGAGGCACTGGATCTGAAAGTGAAGCGTTGAATTGCGGAGTACCACAGGACTCAGTTCTTGGGCCCATATAATTTATCATATACACAGTATCACTTTGAAGGATGCTGAGAGATCTTGGCGTGCCATGCCATCTTTACGCTGATGATACCCAGCTCTATTTTACATTCAATCCATCTGATGTTTCTGAAACAGCTGACACTGTGTCTGAAATGGAAAGATGTATCAACTCCATCAGACTGTGAATATCCAGTCAGCGGCTCAAAATGAACGATTCCAACACAGAGGTATTGGTTATTGCAAGGAAGAGAACATCTTTCCCCTATCCTATTCAGTCACTTGATATTGGTGATTCTGCTGCTCTGGTCACTAACAGTCCTAGAAATATTTGGGTGCTTTTGATGCTAATCTCAGCCTTAAACCTCACATTAAGAAAATAGTAAAATTTGCTACTGGCACCTCAGAAAGCTGAGCAAACTCCGTCCATTCCTCGGTGGTAGAGCTTAGGAGCAGCTGGTTCACTCCTTCATAACCTCTCATATGGATTATTGCATTTCTCTTTTCCTTGGTCTGCCACGTACATTGCTGCAGCAATTGCAGAAAATCCAGAATATTGCTGCTCGAATTATCAGTAGTGATAAACGCTTTGACCATATCACTCCCATCTTGAAGAATCTGCATTGCTTCCAGTCCAAAGTCGAGTGCATAATAAAATACGCATTCTGGTATTTAAATGCATTCATGGTCTTGCGCCTGCATACCTGAGTGAGCTCCTCTCTCGCCGCATACCTATGCGCAGCCTTCGTTCTTCTGACCATTTGTCACTGACCGTACATTTTACACGATCTGCAATGGCGAGCGAACGGACTTTCTCGGTTGCTGGTCCGAGACTCTGGAATGAATTGCCACCGCATTTTCCGTCAGAACCAAGTTTATTTGCTTTCAAGAAACAGCTTAAAACTCATTTATTCAAATCATTTATTCCATAGCTTATGTTCTACAATCTGTAATGCGTTTTAGAGCACCCTTGGTGGTTTCACACTATATAAAATTAATTATTATTATTATTATAATTATTAACTTCAAACAAGGATGTGTCACGAAAGAATTAAAAACTCTGTGCTCTAGGGTTACTTTCTCGAGGGACATGGCACAATAGACAAAATCCTTGCTTACCTTCTTGGAACAGTATGTCCCATACTTCTACTAATCTCCTCCATGCCTTTGGAAAAAGTCTTTTCGTGATCCAAAGTGGATAAACTTCAAGGTCACTTTGTACGAGTAACACATCTCGCGCCGCATCGATATAAACAGCTATTTTGGGGTCGTGTTTTCTTTTCAGGCATCCAAGTCTTTTATCGTATAATACAGCGCTGATGGCTGCAATGAAAAAGTATACTCACGAGCTAGAAACGAAACTTTATAGCAGAGTTAGCAATTACCTGTTCAATTGGACTGTTTTGTCTTGCACTGTCGATCGAAAAATCGACAGATAAATTATATTGATTTCCGAGTTTTTCCAGCAACCATAGTTTATATGCCATCGATGGAACGAGTCTCACGGGACAATTCTAGTGAAAGGGAAACAAACTAGATCGTTTCAGTATCAGAGGATTGCATCACTTAATTCTACATACAACACGTCACTAGGCTGTTATAGGCTATCGAGGAAAATACATTGCTTTGAAGTTTAAAGTTTGATATAGGAAAAATGATTCAAGTGGGTGAGCATGACTTTTCTCTCGGACCTATCATTTGATTTGAGACAAGACGCCAATCTCAACCAGTCAGTTTTTCCGGGCTGACGCCCAAATTACAAGATGGCGCAAATGTGAGTTGCATAAATCATATCCCTGTCTTTTTGAGAAAAGTTCATATCACAGAGTCATTTATTTATTATTTCCCGATTTATACCTTCTTTGAAATATTAGATTTTCGCCCTCTGAGATATCATCTATAAAACTATGTTTATTCTTTCTGAGACTGCAATTTCTGGACCAGAAACTGTTTCTTAAGTTATTCGTCACGTGATATTCTAGCCAGCACACACACAGAGAGAGAAAGAGAGAGAGAGAGAGAGAGAGAGAGAGAGAGAGAGAGAGAGAGAGAGAGAGAGAGAGAGAGAGAGAGTACCATACAATTGAATCGCTTAACCCTTTACCTAACATAAAAAGCAGACGACACTTGCAAAAAAATTTCTTGAATAACTAATTTTTTTCATTTTTTGTCTCAAAAACATAGGTTATGACCCCTCGTTGGAACGAGCTCGTCGAGCTCGTTCCAACGAGGGGTCATAACCTATGTTTTTGAGACAAAAAATGAAAAAATAATGAAAATTAAATGGCGATTTTTGAGAACAGCGCTGGCCGGTTTTGGCCGTTACGTTGTGTAAAGGGTTAAAAGGGTTGTAAGCGTTTTTTGTTTTCCATATTTTGATGTGATGAAACAAAAAATAAAAGAAAATGAAATACTGTTTTTGCACAACAAATAAAGATTAATTAAATTAAAATACACACACAATATGGTAAATTTTCAAACAATGTCCAGATTATAAAATATAGAGAAACAAGAATAGACGTAATTAGAGTTAGGGCTGGGAATCAAGGTGTTTCGAGTTAGTAGAATAATATAATTACTCTGATAAATAGCAAGGAGATACCGGATTTGACAAAAATATCCCTACAACGCGGATATGATGATATGCATCTCTGTCACCGAATGTGCCACCACGTGGGACGGTTGGGGGAAATAGGCGCAATCGCACTCAGCCCCGACTCTGGGAGTGCAGCCTGACTCTGCGCGTGAACCTATGCCTCGCCGCCTCGGAACCATGTGGTGTTATTTGCTATTTAGGGGATTCTAGTCCTGAAGGTGTCAATGACTTTTCCTCGGAACGATAATCAACGTGATTTATGAAAATGACGTTTATTACATAAAACAAAAAATAAATTTCATACATACTTAGGCTCTCAACAATGAACTTTTTTCCACAAATTCAGTATCACTATAGCGTCTTCTTTTCTTCCCAATCCTAGCACTGGTTTGGTCGCCGTTCTCATTGTGCACTTTTAGATATCTGAGTGTCACTTATGTACACGCTATTCGTCCAGAAATTCACCAACACTTCTCCGACTTTGATGTATAGAGTCTCATTAAGTTAACACGTTTCTACTCTGCACCACTTGCTATCTCATCACCACTCTCAATCGCCACTTAAATTACCGAAAATGTTCATACGGCAGCTCACTCGCTAGCCGTCCCTTATCCAGCGTAGTTCCACTACCTGGCCACCAATCTTTGAGCTCCCTGCGCTACCGAGCTATCACGACTACCACAAAAACTTCTCAAACTTTTACAGGTCCTACTGGCGACGAGGCGCCCCTAACCGCTAATTTTATAGCTTGACACTTAGCCCCGAATCATGGTCTGGCTCCGATAAATGAGATCTACTCTCTGTCAATCAGAGGAAATATCTCGCTTTAGCTCTCTCTCAGAGACACTAAACACTGTCTGCCCGACATCTCGCTTGGTCGGGTACTATTCAGAACTTTAGCCAACTGATGCATTTTTAATGACTATATTTAAAGTTTCCGAAACCACAGCGCAAATGAAAAATTGGTTACTTTGAATTCCTAGCCTCTTTCTTAGACATGATACCAAAAATTCGCAACGCTAGCTAGCATCGAGAATGTTTGAAATGATTATCTAAGCGCCCTGACAGCCTGTTCGATTTGCAGTTAATTAGTCTCTTAGTTCGCGAACAGCTGTCTTTTAACCCTTTACCTAACCTGAAAAGCAGACGACACTTGCAAAAATAATTCTTGAATAACTATTTTTTTTCATTTTTTGTCTGAAAGACATAGGTTATGACCCCTCGTTGGAACGAGCTTTGTCATTAACGCAAAACTTTTTGAGTTACAACGCAAATGACGCAAAAATAGGCAAAAATACACCTTTTAGTGTATCACGCGTACAGTTATTACCATAGACATTACGGAGACCAAACTTTGTATGTCGACGAAGAAGTGACAGTTCAGCTGTATTGTCAAGTGTATTGCAGATTGACGCATAACTTTAGAGGCTACAGCGTCAATAACGTCAACAAATACAAAAATACAACTTTAATCTCTTTTCACGCCTACAGCCATTAAAATGACATCTGATTCGCATGAAATTTTAGTATGTTGGAGAGCTAAAAAATGATCAGTCATCTCGCCGAGAGAAACGGAGCTCAAACATGATGTCCATCCCCAGAGATCAGAGATTGGCTGAAATAAAGAAGTGTTAGAATTTTTACACGAAGCAGAAAAAAGGGGAACGGATGCTGTTCTTCAGGCATCATGTGGAGATTTTATTTTCTATTTCTGTAGATAATCTACAAAAACACGAATCTACAGGAATATGACAGAACTTCCACTCATATAAAAAGAAGTATGTTGAGGAAATGTGGTTTTCTCCCGTCATCTCAGCCTTGGGACTGCACGTTAAAAATATTGATTAGTCTACCCAGCACATTCACTTAGCTATCATCCTATCTAACCCTTTACCCAACGCAGACGATATCAAAATTTATTATTTTAAATATCCTTTGACCTCTCATTGGAACGAGCTCAAAGAGCTAGTTCCAACGAGGGGGCACATGATATGGTTTTGTTGAAATTCTTTGAAAAATAATATTTTTTCAACTGCTGAATTTGCATATTACGCGGGAGGATGCAGCCGATTCGTTCGGTAAAGGGTTAATGAAATTATGACGCATCATGTTCCTGGGCCGTAAAAGCAGTCTCTCGGATTCAAAAGGTTAATTACTCCAGCCCACGCCGAAAACTGTGAGAAAGGTATAAGATGAATCAGATGCACATTTGTTCTCTTACCTCCAAAGAGTAAAGACATGGCAGTTCATCGCTGTTGGTACTGTGGAAACACCTTGTGTCAAAAGTTTAACTTGGAGAGGCATAACGAGAACGTCTGTTATGAAGGGCACACGAAATCAGAAAAAGAAAAAAACAAGATGGTTGCAATAGAAAAAGTGAAAAGAAATACAAAACATTTGTGTTTTTTTTATATCTCACGCAGACCCACGTGAAGTGAACATCTAGACGATTAGTAGTAGTGACTATTGGAGGAAACTAAATTTTTCACCACTATTAGTAGTGACTATTGGAGGAAACTAAATTTTTCACCACGGTTAGTAGTGACTATTGGAGGAAACTAAATTTTTCACCACGGTATGCGTAGCATGACGGGACATGGCAATAACCCGGTCGACGATCCGAATGAGAGTTTGTCCATGGCGCGAGGAAAAAGACTTCTCGGGGATGGAGGGTTGAAGCCTGGTGGTTATGGCGTTGTGGTATGTGACCCCCCCCCCCCCCCCACACACACACACACACTCACACACACCTCGGTTCCTCAGGTATTATATTTTTACAACTGCATGTTGTGAATTCATTTAGCCGTGTACAGGTTAAACTAAAAGAGAATTACGCCAGTAGTAGAACATGTCCCCGGGGGGCCCACATTGGATGGATCTCATGCTGGATTTCATGTGACGTCATAGTCACGTGACCTGGTGGCGCCATGTTTGGTTGTCATGGTAACCCGCGTGAGCGGCCATCTTGTGACGTCATCTCCATAGTGATACGTGGTGTGAGTGCGCATGCGCAGCGCGTGTTGTTAGAAGAGTAATTTCCCGATTCGTAGAATTACCACAAACAACCCGACAATTCCTCCAAATCAACAAAAACGACTTTATTTCCCCATTTTATCGGCATAGCACGTAGCTTCTAAGGGGTACCGGGGTGTGTTCGATTGAATAGGAGTATACTCCAGTAGCGTGGAAGAGCCTATTAGTTGGAACAGCTTTGCTTATTATTACCATATTTAGCTATTCTAGTCTATTCTTGACCCTATTCCAAGTTCATTTATCTAGATCATTTATATAAATTATAACTAACCAATCAGATTGCTTGATTTCCCATAACCTATACTCAATCGTACAGAGTTATCTCCCCTTATTACAACGAAGTTGTATCCGATTCTCATCTCCATTATCTCCAATGGCAATATCCCCTGGCACCCCAATTTCGCACCCCTTTTTTTGAAAAACATATGACCATCAGCACCCCTTTTTGTCATATGTGCTTATGTGAAAAGGCCCAACGTGTCACATTGTGCCCTAGCACATAGGCACATGCTTTATGTGCCGATATGTGCTTATGTGAAAAGGCACAATGTGACACAATGTGCCCTAGCACATAGGCACATGCTTTATGTGCCGATATGTGCTTATGTGAAAAGGCACAATGTGACACAATGTGCCCTAGCACATAGGCACATACGGGTATTTGAGGATACCTATGGCCTAGTATTGTATTATTTGAGGATACATATCGAGGATACCTTCTGGAGTATCCCTGTTTGTCATATGTGCTTATGTGCAAAGGCACAGTGTGACACAATGTGCCCTAGCACATAAGCACATGCTTTATGTGCCGATATGTGCTTATGTGAAAAGGCACAATGTGACACACAATGTGCTCTAGCGCATAGGCACATACGGGTATTTGAGGATACCTATGGCCTAATATTGTATTATTTGAGGATACCTATCGATGATACATTCTGGGGAATCCCTTTTTGTCATATGTGCTTATGTGAAAAAGCACAGTGTGACACAATGTGCCCTAGCACATAAGCACATGCTTTATGTGCCGATATGTGCTTATGTGAAAAAGCACAATGTGACACAATGTGCCCTAGCACATAAGCACATGCTTTATGTGCCGATATGTGCTTATGTGAAAAGGAACAATGTGACACAATGTGCCGTAGCGTGTTTTAACATCAACACTCGAGGGTATTCCCCTTCCCTATTAGAAGAATTTAGTTTAATGGGTTGTAGTTCATTCAGTTAAAATTCAGATCACCGTCGTTATATTTTCATTAAGGCTGTAAACTTTGTTCAGTTCAAAGGGTGTTAATACCTTCATTAGGGTTATAGATAAAATTCATTCAGTTCAAAGGGGTTTACACTGGGTTATATTAGAGGTAATAGTTAAAAACTGTATTGGCTTCAAAGGGTTCATTCAGTTTTGTTCAGTTCAAGGGGGTTAACATTGGGTTATATTTAGGGCCTATAGTTCATTCAGTTGAAAACTTTGTTCACTTTGTTCTGTTCACTTCGATCTTAGTTGTGTTGGATCTTTGTTCACTTTGTTCTGTTCCCTTCCATCTTGATTTTATTTGATTAGAGCTGTTCAGTCTGTCAAACTAATTCGATCAATCCGACTAGTTTGACCTTCTTTCACTTTGTTATGTTCACTTCGATCTTGGTTCTGTTGGATCTTCGTTCACTATTTTACGTGCATTTCACTTCGCCAACTGTGTTCGATCAATCCAACTAGTTCGATCTTCGTTCACTTTGTTATGTTGTGTTCCCTTCGATCTTGGTTGCCAGTTGTATCTGTTCAGGTTCTTGTAATAATAATTGGGTGTTATCAATCCCTTTCCATACCCTCGAGTGTTGATGTTAAAACACGGAATCTCATTTTACGGAGTCTGGTAGGAATCCCATTTTACGGAATCCCTTTTAAAGAATTCCTTTTGGAAAACACCTGTGGCTGTGGAATCCCTTTTTGGTCGTATGTGCTTATGTGCTAGGGCACATTGTGCCTTCTCACATAAGCACATATCGGCACGTAAAGCATGTGCTTATGTGCTAGGGCACATTGTGTCACATTGTGCTTTTTCACATAAACACATAACGGCACATAAAGCATGTGCTTATTAGATTAGATTAAACATATTTTTATTTGCCATTCAACATTGCAAATCAGGATTGGAGGACAAGTGCTGACCACTTAGAAAACCCTCCGCTCCTGTACAAAGAGTAATAGATTACAAAAGGCAGAACAAAATATAACAATATGTAATCATTATACACAAAAGAAGTTAACTCAGAAGAGAGAGGGAGAAATAAAGAAAGAGAGAATAGATAGAGAGAGAGAGAGAGAGAGAGAGAGAGAGAGAGAGAGAGAGAGAAATCAAAGAAGACAAACAAAAAAAGAAATAAAAGGAACAGTATACAACAGAAATTCCAGTGATGATGACCCCCCCCCCCCCCCCCACCCACAATTTATTCAATTCTAAATTTAGTTTAATGCCGCTAAGGAACGTTCACAGAACATTGTTGAGACAGTTAATCTTTGCGTGCTCATTCCACGTCCGTGCTAACCTAACATCCACCGTGTTGTCCTCACACAGATTGATTGTCAGGTCCCACTGCGAGAGGACACCCACAGTGAAAGTTAGATCACCTGTATAACCTTGGGACACTCAGACTTGCTGAGAGGCGCAGCTAATTCAGCAACTGTACATCAAATCAATGCGAGTCACGAATAAATTTTTGAACAGATAAGAAAACTAATACATTGCCGCTGCTTTCGGGTAATGACGGGCTTCCATATAAAATTAAGTTCAATGAATTCCAGTTGGGCGTAAGTTTCGACAAATCATCTATGAGGATACAGCGAATATCAGAATTTAACGAACACAGGAAGAAAGAATGTTCTGCATCCTCAACGCCATCGTTACATAAGCAAAATGGAGAATCTGAGATGTAGTTGCGGAACTTGTCACCATTAAGGTCACTACATCGAGTTCGTAATTTTGAGTGAATAATATTGTATTTGTATATTGTTGAAAAATATGTTGGAGGCTTACACAAGGGTGGTGAGATGGACTTTTTGAATTCCCCAAGTGACCGACTGTTTCGAACAACCTCCGGTAGGGTATTCCACACTTCAATACACGAAGGGAAAAATGATCGTTTGAAGAGTCCCGTTCGACAGAAATAAGGGACAAAATTAGATGCGTTTCGTAAACTGTATTGGGATATGTCGGCGACACGAGATGGTAAAAGTTCGTGGAGGAAGTTCGGAGCATTCCCAGTGAGAATTTTGTAAAAGTTACACATTTTGTGAACATAGCGCCTGTTTTCCAGACTACTCCAACCAACTTCCAACAAAAGTCGATCCCGTGGCACAGATCTTATCAACCCGCTCACTATTCGGGCTGCCTCGTAGTGAATATCTTCAATACGATTTAATTGATACTGAGGAGCACCGCTCCACACAGAACTACCATATTCCAGAATCGGTAATATGAATGCATGATATATTTTTTCAAGAATTTTTCTGTTAAAAGTATACTTCAATTTTCTTAGTTGGGACAATCTCGAGCAAGTCTTTTTACAAATGTTATAAATGTGATCAGACCAAGACAGGTTTGATTCTCAGGTTAAACCCAAATGTTTGTGAGAATTACAAAAATCAATTGTTTTTAAACAAAATATTTAATGACGAGATATTTTTCTTAAGTGTGAATAGGATTGCTTTCGTCTTTTTTGCATTAAACGAAACAAGCCATGTGTTAGCTCATTCGTTTACTTTTTTGAGTTCCTCGTTCATTTTTGCTTCGACGTTACATGGGTCATTGGACGATTCTGTCAGACACGTGTCATCGGCAAACATGCGAGTAACCGAGTCAATTTTGTCGACGATGTCAAAGATATATATAAGAAACAGGAACGGGGCTAGGACCGACCCCTGTGGAACTCCAGCCTTGACTTTCTTATAGTTGGAATTGTAACAATTTATTTTTACCCTCTGTTTTCTGCCTTTTAGATAGCTGTGAAACCAGCAGAGCAAAGGACCCGAGATACCGTACTGTTTTAATTTATATATGATTCCTACGTGCCATACTCTATCAAATGCCTTTGAAATATGACAAAAGACACCACATATATATAAGTTTTTATCCACTGCGTCACAAAGGTTATGATAGATCTCTAATAATTGGTAAACGGTGCTGTTGTTTGGAAGGAATCCTGACTGTAATATATAAAATAGATTGTTGCCTTTAAAATATTTATAGACTTCCTTAAAAACAACCCGCTCCATTATTTTACCAACACAACACAATAAAGAGATAGGTCGATAATTTTGGGGTCTTGACGATCACCTTTTTTATAAAGAGGGATCACATCAGCACATTTCCACTCCAGAGGAAATTCCGACAACTCCAGTGATTTAGAATAAAGCAGAAATAAAGGACTGCTTACAATAAATTTAGTTTCCTTTAACATTCTATATCCAATACCATCGTGGCCGCTGCTTTTGTTAGTTTTAAGAGAATTGATAATCTGAATAATGTCTTCCTGAGTAAAAGAAATTTTGCTAAATGATTTCGAACATTTGCGTTTGAAGGGGGGGTAGTTGTTTGCTATTCGAGTTCAACATACTATTTTGAATAAATGCCTCGTTTAAAATATTAGCTTTTTCATAGTCGGTTTCAAAAAGTGTGTTACCTGAATCAATTTTCAACGTCGGTATTCCTGGATCGGAAGCAAAGTTGTTTTGAAACATCTTAACAATATGCCAAAATTGCCGTTGGTCGTTGTTTTCTGATATTGAGGTATCTATTTTTTCTAAGTATTGTTCCTTGGCAATTTTTTTCATATTGTTAATTTTGTTTCGGGTAGTTTTATATTTCGCCCATGTTTTGGGTTATTGCTTTTCAGAGCTAATTTACGCAGTCTATTACGAAGGCGAATAGTACTTCTAATAGCGCTATCAAACCACGGCTTATCAGACTTCCTAATTATAACTTTTGTATGTGGAACACATTTTTCTGCAAGTTCCAAAAAAGTAGAAACAAAGTTTGACAGAGCATCATTAATGTTCTCTTCACTGCATATTAGTTTCTCGCATTCTGTCTCGTTTATAAGGTTTTTCAATTTTATAAAATCACCTTTTTATAATTTCAGACCTCCCGGGTAACAGTTGATTGAATAGGGTGTGCACAAGCTACATGAGTGTATACTGCGAGATGGTCGGATAAACCTAATTCCAGCGTGCCCGAGTGAGCTATCGTAACTGTGTCACTAACAATTATAGGGTCATGTAGGGTTCGAGATGTCTTTCCTATTCGAGTGGGCTCAGATATAACATTCTTCAAATTGAATAGTGTTATAAGAGACTGTAGCGTACTCCGTTCCACGACTAGGTCAGAGTATATATCACCAGTTAAAACAACTGAGGGATTTATTTCCAAGGCTAATTTTATTTTTTCCTGCAAGTTAGGCATGTGCTTATGTGCTAGGGCACATTGTGTCACATTGTGTCACATTGTGCTTTTTCACATAAGCACATATGACAAAAAGGGATTCCCCAGAAGGTTGCCTCGATAGGTATGCTGAAATAATACAATAGGCCACAGGTATCCTCAAATACCCGTATGTGCCTATGTGCTAGGGCACATTGTGTCACATTGTGCCTTTTCACATAAGCACATATCGGCACATAAAGCATGTGCTTATGTGCTAGGGCACATTGTGTCACACTGTGCCTTTGCACATAAGCACATATGACAAACAGGGATTCTCCAGAAGGTATCCTCGATAGGTATCCTCAAATAATACAATACTAGGCCAGAGGTATCCTCAAATATCCGTATGTGCTATGTGCTAGGGCACATTGTGTCACATTGTGCCTTTTCACATAAGCACATATCGGCACGTAAAGGATGTGCTTATGTGCTAGGGCACATTGTGTCACATTGTGCCTTTGCACATAAGCACATATGACAAAAAGGGATTCTCCAGAAGGTATCCTCGATAGGTATCCTCAAATAATAATAATACAATACTAGGCCACAGGTATCCTCAAATACCCGTATGTGTCCAATTATATATTCATTTTAAACCCCGTGACGAGAGACAAGCAGCCCAAATTCTCGAGAACTGTGCATCCGATATCAGAAACTGGATGACTTAACATTTCTTAAAACTTAATGCTGATAAAACTGAAATAATGTACATAGGACTACCCTGTCAACTTTCCAAAGTTTCTAAACTCAGTTTACATATTGAAGACAGTGTCATCTCACCGTCGATAGCAGTCCGCAATCTGGGATACTGCATGGATGGGAATTTGGCTGCAGATGCGCATATGATGCAAGTCTGCAGATCCGCTTTCCACCATCTGCGCAATATCGGCAGAGTTCGGAACGTGATCGACGAGGAGACGACCAAGCAGCTTGTGCACGCCCTTGTAACTAGCCGTCTTGATTACTGCAATTCTCTGTTACATGGCTGCAAACAACATCTATTGAAGAAATTTCAAAATGTTCAAAATTGCGCGGCTAGAGTGGTAACCAGGAATAAGAAATTTTGTCATAGTACACCTATACTGAAAGATCTACACTGGTTACCCATAAAGGAGCGAATTAATTTCAAAGTTCTTCTTTTAACTTTTAAATCTCGCTTAGATATTGCACCTGGTTATTTGAACTCTTTCATACAGTGTTACGAACCTGTCAGAGCTCTTAGATCTTCGTCAGCCAACAATCTGGTATACAACCCTGGATACCTTGTAACTGCCGGTGATCGAGCATTCAGCGTAGCTGGACCTTATTCGTGGAACCAACTGCCCGATCTGGAGGACATAGTTTCGTTCAAAAAGTCACTGAAAACCCATCTGTTTAAATTAGCCTATCCCGCCATAATATCTAGTTAGTTACATATTCATATTAGATGTCATGTACTTATTGTAAAGCCCGTGAGCACGTTCAGTGGAAACTCGGCTTAAAACCATATTATTATTATTATTATTATTATTGTGCCTTTTCACATAAGCACATATCGGCACATAAAGCATGTGCCTATGTGCTAGGGCACAATGTGACACATTGTGCCTTTTCACATAAGCACATATGACAAAAAGGGGTGCTGAAGGTCATATTTTTTTCAAAAAAGGTGTGCGAAATTGGGGTGCCCGGGGATATTGCCATTGGAGATAATGGTGATGAGAATCGGATACAACTTCGTTGTAATAAGGGGAAATAACTCGGTACGATTAAGTATAGGTTATGGGAAATCAAGCAATCTGATTGGTTAGTTATAATTTATATAAATGATCTAGATAAATGAAACAGCAAGAGAACTTGGAATAGGGTCAAGAATAGACCAGAATAGCTTAATATAGTAATAATAAGCAAAGCTGCTCCAACTAATAGGCTCTTCCACGCTACTGGAGTATACTCCTATTCAATCGAACACACCCCCGGTACCCCTTGGTACTATAGCACTACGTGCTATACCGATAAAATGGGGAAATAAAGTCGTTTTTGTTGATTTGGAGGGATTGTCGGGTTGTTTGTGGTAATTCTACGAATCGGGAAATTACTCTTCTACAAAGGAACACATCCTCCGAACTTACCCCCGTCTTGTTGTAAGACTTTAGGTCACATGGTAACCACGTGCTACCATAGAAACCAAGATGGCGGCCTCCAGTATATAAAATGAACGACGGAAACACGTATCACCCTAACAACTCGCGCTGCGCATGCGCACTCACGCTACGCATCACTATGGAGATGACGTCACAAGATGGCCGCTCACGCGGGTTACCATGACAAACAAACATGGCGCCACCAGGTCACGTGACTATGACGTCACATGAGATCCAGCATGAGATCCATCCAATGTGGGACCTCCGGGTACATGCTATACTACTTACGCCACAGATTGACGACATGTCTATTTAGTATTACACAAAAAGCAGTTACTTTGCCATAGTCTTATAAAGTAGATGTTAAATGCATCAGACAAAATAAGCCCTTTTATCTTCTCGTACTGAAATCAGGTCCTAACTGTCTGTGTGTTTTGAAGGGAGAGGGGTGGGTTAACCGAAATTCTCCCGGTTGAAGAAGTATCCCAACTGGGAAATGTAAAGAGAGTTGCAATTCGGCATTTCGACTTTGAGGTGTGTGTGTGTCTGGGGGAGGGGGGATGTGCGCGTGTGTGGTGGATGAGGATAAATGGGGGTCAAAATCTATGTTTAGAGGCAAATCTCAGTTATAACGTACTCACATTCAAGTGACCAACAGAACAAGAGCTGATCAATATTCGGTAAATAACCCGAGTCGTGGCGGGATACTGTAATAGCATTTATAAGCGCATTGGAAACTTCGTTTATACATTCGGCATACTTTGTGACCTCTTTCATTCGAAGAATACATTTATTGACTGCCGTGCGGTTCTTGCGCCATGTTTCACGCTCACTGCAATGAATATATATTTTTTTATGTTCTTGCAAAAATGATATCTGTTTGTGTTATACAAATTCGAGAGAAACTGTAGTGTACGGCCGCCGCGGAGTGGTCACATGATATGGTTTTGTTGAAATTCTTCGAAAAATAATATTTTTTCAACTGCTGCATTTGCATATTACGCAGATGCGGCCGATTCGTAGGGTAAAGGGTTAATTAAATATTTGTTGATGATGATTGTATTACCTGGTAAACGTAGGCATGAGTAGTAGGCGAGGGGGTTTTCGTCCCCTATCTGGGGGATCTCATTTGGGGGATCTCATGTGACGTCATACCGCAATGTATTATGGTTGTGGTTGTCATGGTAACCCATGTGGGCGGCCATGTTGTGACGTCATTGTTATGGTGATGGGTGATGTGAGTGCGCATGCGCAGCTCGTGTTGTTAGGGTGATACGTGTTTCCGTCGTCCATTTTGTATGAAGGGGGCCGCTATCTTTGTTTCTATGGTGGCGCGTAGTTGCTATGAGCCTGAAAGGTCTCCAATAGGGCCAAGAGGCCTGTAACAGGTATGTTCGATTGACTGGGAGTATTTTCTGGAACGACTTCCCTGTATAATTACCCAAATGAGCCCGAGAATGGGCGTAAATCACCGGAAACGAATTTATTTGATATGGATTCACCATTTTATCGGCTTAGCACGTAGTGCTATAGTAACGAGAGGGTATCGGGGGTGTGTTCGATTGAATCGGAGTGTCTCACAAACAACCCGACAAGTTGTACTATTTCGAATTCTTTCAGAATTCTCTGCTTCTATCTATATATGCAATTGTTTTCGTCTATCTGGCCATGTTCCTTTGTTCTAGAGCATACTCCAGGAGCGTAGAAGAGCCTATTAGTTGGAACACCTTTGTTTATTATTACTAGTTTTAGCTATTCTGGTCTATTCTTGTTAGTTCTGACCTTATTCCAAGTACTCTTGTTGTTTCATTTATCTAGATCATTTATATAAATTATAACTAACCAATCAGATTCCTTGGTTTCCCATAATCTCTATGCCGAGTTATCTCCCTTATTACAACAAGAGTACTTAGAATAAGGTCAGAACTAACAAGAATAGACCAGAATAGCTAAAACTAGTAATAATAAACAAAGGTGTTCCAACTAATAGGCTCTTCTACGCTACTTGAGTATGCTCTAGAACAAAGGAACATGGCCAGATAGACGAAAACAATTGCATATATAGATAGAAGCAGAGAATTCTGAAAGAATTCGAAATAGTACAACTTGTTGGGTTGTTTGTGGTAATTCGTGACACTCCGATTCAATCGAACACACCCCCGGTACCCTCTCGTTACTATAGCACTACGTGCTAAGCCGATAAAATGGTGAATCCATATCAAATAAATTCGTTTCCGATGATTTACGCCCATTCTCGAGCTCATTTGGGTAATTATACAGGGAAGTCGTTCCAGAAAATACTCCCAATCAATCGAACATACCTGTTACAGGTCTCAACACGAGCTGCGCATGCGCACTCACATCACCCATCATCATGACAATGTAGTCACAACATGGCCGGCCACATGGGTTACCATGACAACCACGTGATACCCATAATACATTGCGGTATGACGTCACATGAGATCCCCCAAATGAGATCCCCCAGATAGGGGACGAAAACCCCTCGCCTACTACTGGCATGGTCATCACTGCCTACGCGTGGATTACGACCAGTCCATGGCGAAGTGGACAGTAGCATGAAGTGATTGATGTGGATAAAAAATAAACGAGTTCTTCGACTCATAAATCTCTCCGAATATGATAGAGCTTAAGAGACGTGTTGTTTAGATGCCCCGCCGCACACATCCATCGAGGATTTTGTTATAAATTTCGAGTTCCGTTAAATGCTTTAAAAACATTCAAATTCGAGATAGTCTGTTCATACTAAAATTAATATGGTTTTGTTGACATTTTAAAAAAAATATATGTTTTTCATATCTTTTTCAATTGCTTAATTTGTAAATTACGCGGGGGGTAGGGAGGTCGATCGATTCGTTAAATAAAGGGTTAAAAATGCACATTCAACCAAGTGGAAACCAATCACCCCTTAACCCTTAGTTAAAAATCGACGGCATCCAATCACGTAATTTACCAGTTGAGCAGTTGGACAAAAATATTTTTCAATAAATTTCAACAAAACCGTATTATGTCTCCCCTCCCTGTAACGATCTCGTCGAACTCGTTCCAATGATGGGTTCACATGGTATTGGTTTGTTTACATTTTGGGTAAAAATTGAAAAACAAATAATAGTGCAAATTATGATAGCATGAACGTTTTGGTAAATATGGGGATCGAGACCATACAGTAATAAAGTATCCGATTGAAGCTAACGATGTAATACATCGATGTGTGTCACTGTGGAGCGCGATTAATTCATACGGACCATTATGGCCTCGCCACACCACCATAAAAAGCATTATTTCCGAATGAAACAAAATACTGCGTTTTGATTGGGTGAGAGGTACCGTATAACTTGCAATCCACGGTAGCAAGAATACACAATAAAATATTACAGATATGGATGTAATTGGAACTGGCTCATTGAGCCAGTTCCAAAGACATCCATATTTGTCTGGTTTTATTATGAAACTTACAAAGTACAAATTTTCTGTCAGCTTAGCCAACAATGTAGGCTAAAGTATTAAGTACACCAAAATTCTTGGAAATAAATCCGTTATCCTTGTGTTTTCCATTGTGTTCCCAAACCGGTGTAAATTCCCATACACCTGGAAAACTCGAGGCTAACTAATGGTATACTTCATTTCAAATTAACCCTTTCACAACGGTATTCATAATTCTCTGCGTAGAATAAAAGTTTATAGTCCATGAGTTGTTAAAACAATAAAAAGCTAATTAAACAGGGCTTGTTATTTATTTATTTATTTATTTATTTGTTTATTTATTTATTGGGGTTTAACGACACTTTCGACAGCATGGGTCACCTGATGTCGGACATTTTTCTGGTGGAGGAAGCCTGAGTACCCGGAGAGAACCACCGATCAACGGCGAGCAACTGTCAGGTTCCACAACATACTACTAACTCCACATAAACAGGGTTAGCATTGGTTGAAGGCAAGTGTACCATCGACGTACATTAAGCCTTAGTACACAATGCCACCGTGCCCCCACATGGGCAATGGAAGTGAAGTGTCCTGCCCATGGACACAACGCGGTTGCCATAAGTGGGATTCGAATCGAGGATCTCTCGGCTTGTAGCCTGAACCTCTGCTGTCTGAGCCACCGAGTCCCCATTTGAATTACTACAGAAAACCCTCGCAAATGCAAAATAGCTTCCCCCATTGCGATACGAACAGTAGTTAAAAGCGATGCAATTCAGGGCATCAGGGTTGAAATATATAACTCTTTGCCGAACAAATTGGCATCACCGTCCCGCGTAATTTACAAATCGGGCATGTGAAAAACAACAATAACAACAACAACAAAAAAGAAAGAAAAACAAAAGAAAAAAAAAAAAAAACAAATGAGAAAAATAATACTTTCGACCTTCTGGGTAAAACATTTTCCCTGCAAATCATTAACCCTTTCAACACTGGTGGTATCCTCCATGCCAGTTAAATGGCAGAAATTGGAAGAATCCATATCCATTATTTGGGGGTAGAGCAATTAATATTTTCAACGTACAGCCTGAAGGCTGCACGTTGAAAATATTAATTGTTCTACAACACAAATTCACTTAGTAGCCATCTTACTTAATGAAATTATGACGTAGCGTGTCCCTGGACCGGAAAAGCGACCTCTCGTGTCGAAAGAGTCAAACATGCCTTTGGTCTAACATGAATATACTATTTTGTATTGTAAGAGATCAAAAAGCGAATTTCCAGAAGTTATTCAACGATGCCCGTCGATTACCGAGTGGGCCCCGCCGCTAGGAGAAGGCAAGGATTCTTCTACCCTCTTTGGGAAAGACTCCGGGGCCCATGCCATTGGGAACATTTCTGTCATGGGGGCTTCAACTGGGACTTTGTTTTGAAAGAGAAAACCATACAATGACTGAGAAATTTTACATTCGCGAATTGAGCAGAGAACATTAATACCGATACCTGAGCAACTGCATGAATACAACACACGCGAAAAAACTAAAGTGTTAAAAACTACACTTGAAGTGCTGTATTTAACACTTACTAAGTGCTGAACTAGCACTTTGTTCAAGTGTTGATATCCCAGAACTTGACAGGTGTTACAATAATACCACTTGACAAGTGTAATGTCGCGACACTTAAAAGGAAACAACGCTGATGACGCGGATCAGGCTCGAACTCTCGAGCCTGATCCGCGTCATCTGCGTTGTTTCTTTTTAATTATGTACCCACCAAGCGCAAATCAAATTATGGGCAATTCTGGAAGAACCACCAATGCTAGACACATGGGAAGTGCCACCCATTCAAGTGTCAGATGTCTGACGATTGTAATGTCTAAGTGCTTAAAGCATTGCACTTTGAGTGTTAAAATCAAACCCTAAGAGTTAGAATGGGTTTAACACCTTGAAAGTGTCAGTTTTAACACTTTAGTTTTTAGTGTGCAAGAACGTTTTAAAACAAACAGTCACATGGAATCATTTTCCCATAGTCTCTGTAGTCTCTATTAAACTGTTATTATACTATTAACCCTTTACCCAAAGCAGACGATATCAAAATTTATTATTTTAAATATAATTTTTAAAAAAATTTCAAAAAATTTCAACAAAACCATATCATGTGACCCCTCGTTGAAACGAGCTCGACATTACGCGGGCGGATGTGGCCGATTCGTTGGGTAAAGGGTTAAAGAAGATCTTGCCATTTGCCTTTGAATTAAGAGACTTCGTTGGGCATGCTTCGTTTAAATTGAACTGGAGGATCATAGGGCCTCAGAAAACCAATGGTTTCCTATGTTCTTATGACTGCCCATTTCAGGGCACAAGATGTGCATTAAATATTTGTTTGAGTCGGAACTGAGATTGGGAAATCTTGGGTTAAGAATTGGGATAAATCGTGCCCAAATGTCATGGGAAAAGAGGTCACATAAACGGCCCCTGTAGATACCTAAAAGAATCCCTGGAAGGCATATGTCGTTTCGAACGTTCCAAGCGTCCACTCCCGCTACCTGTCGCTTAAAGACAGAACGTATCTCAAATCAGAATTACAGTGCCGTTTGTTGAGAGAGAATTGTGGCAAAACATCAATGAGTAGCTTCTCCAAACGATCACTGTTTCTCTCTAGGAACTCTACCAAACTTGGTCACCGCATTTCGAATTCCAAAGACTGCGCGTGAGACCCGTGGAAACCCCAAACACTTGCTCCCGTTTGTCCTGTCCAGTTTTCTCACCTTGTTGCATGTAGGAACCTGAAACTGATCTCTATGTATGCATGCATGTTTCCTCCTCTCTAATAGCATTTCCCATCTTGGTGCTCAAATGTGAAGTTTTAACCCTCTACACAATGATGTCAAAGTGGCAAAGTTTTCAGCAGCAAATCTTTCCCATAATGCCGTTTGATATTTAACCAAATACACTTCGTTTAACAGAGCTCAGTGAGCTCTGTCAGACAAGATATAATTGATTGATTTAAATTCGCAGTTAAACAAGATAAAAACACAGTCATTGGAGAAGATTCTTTTGCACTATCAGAGTGCTAGGGAGTGCTCCCTTTACCCAACGAATCGGCCGCATCCGCCCGCGTAATATGCAAATTCAGCAGTTGAAAAAATATTATTTTTCAAAAAATTTCAACAAAACCATATCATGTTATCCGACGAGCTCGTTCCAACGAGGGGTCACATGATATGGGTTTGTTGAAATGTTTTGAAAAATTTGAAAAAATGATATTTAAAATAATAAATTTTGATATCGTCTGCGTTGGGTAAAGGGTTAATGAATATGTGGAGAATGATCAAAGTTTTAAGTGACGTAAAAACGACAATAAGGGCTGTAAATCGAATAACTAAAAAAACATCTACCTCTTAGTTTTTGTAGCTCTAAATCATACTGAAATTTCCAAAAAGTTGATACATTTTCAAATTTAACCCTGTGACCCTATAACGTCAGCTCCAAGTTCGTTCATAACGGTTGGGATTTCCGTGTAAGGGCACAGAGTTTTAGATATGGTTGTTATTGGAGATTATATTTCCAACATTTCAAAAAGACAGGCTTAAAATAATCTGAAACTTAAAATCTTTCTTAAAAGACAAATAAAATTCGGTTACTTGTAATGGAGGTCTGAATTACGAAAAGTAAAAACGGACAGAACAATGTCAGATAAACAGAAGTCGATGTCCGAAGTTTTTAAACAATATCTTTAACAACTATGGACTGGAGCAGCGCGTGTCACAAACCTAAAGATTTTGATGACGAATGTCGAAAGCAGCCTAAAATTGGAAGTGATGTCAATATGGCTATAAATCCCAAAACTACAAAACAACTATCTCATAATTTTGTGAGCTCTACCGAATACTAAACTTTCCAAAAAAATCCAACACGTTTTAATTTTTGAGCCAATGACATCACCTCCGAGTGATAACGGTTGGTGATTTTCTGGTCAGACCAGGCATTTCGTAGCGTCGAGCAACTGTCGAACGCCTCAAAGTACAAACTCCGCACAATTAGTGTTATCATTGGTTGAAGGCGAGTGCACCATCGACGTTCAGAACGCCCTAGTACACGACACCGTACCCCACCGAAAAAGGCTTAAAATGAACTGGAAATTAAAATCTAAAAAAACCCCTTAAAATCCGTCTCCTTCCAATCGAGGGTCTTAATTACAGAAATTAATAATTAAACAATAACATGATTTTGGAGGGCATTATGGTTCGTGGGCGGCCCTGCATCGATGTTGAACAGCCCGAGGGTTTATTAAAGGCCCGAGACGAAGTCGAGGGCCGTTAATAAGCCCAAGGGCTGTTCAACATCGATGCAGGGCCGCTCACGAACCATTATGCCCGACAACAATCATGTTATTACTGTTATTACCACTACGTAATTTGTAATAAGTGACAGGTGTTAATACAATATAATACTTACCTGGGTTCGCGCGATAATGCTGAATGCATGAACTCCAAGATGATGAGGGGTTTTTACATTGTAGAAACTGATTACATCGAGACGATGAGAGAGTTTAAAAAAATTCCGTCTTCCACTTCCAGCGAGGGAGGTAATGCACGCAATAAAGATGACGAATCAGTTGCCATGGAAAATGGCTACAACTGACAACATGGCCACGTGTCATTTGTTTCTGTTGCTGTCGATCAACAAGACCGCAACATGGCGAAAGCATCAACTTTTCCTTGCGAGTTCTCGCCTCATTTCTAAATTTTCAATTCTAAAAGACGTCACGTGACATCTTGAGGGCCGATAATGAATTTTGTTTTCCTTACGGCCCTCCTATCACGTGACTACCGAGCAATAGAGGATATGATTGCCCGTTAAATCGACATTAATGCAGTAGGAAACGCCCTGCAAAGTGGTAATAATTATACAATAACATTATTTTTGAGGGCGTTATGGTTCATTAACGGCTCTACGAAAATGATTAACAGCCCAAGGGTCTATTAGTGGCCCGAGACGAAGTCGAGGGCCACTAATAGGCCCAAGGGCTGTTAATCATTTTCGTAGGATCGTTAATGAACCATAACGCCGTAAAAAATAATGTTATTTGCATTATTATCACATTTCAAAGAGGTTACATGTTAGCCAGTGCTGTGTTGTGAGGCACTGAACTTTTCTCCATGTTTTCCAAATCGTCTTGCCCTAACTCACTCGATTGTGACATTTTGAAAAAATGAACGCTGAAGTTTATTGAAAATCGACGCGTGTCGTCTGTTTATCAACACGGCATTTTTAGCTAAGTATTGTCACGTGATTAATCAGTTGACGCCCAACGCAAACAAGTACCGAAAGTCATTTGTTGTACACGAGATTAGGAAATTTTAAACTCCGCGATTTTTCATGTCAAAACTATTAACTTTTCCACACCAAACCTTATAAAATCATAAATCGGAATTTTTTCCGGAAGTATTACAAATATTTTCACAGTATTTAAGGCCCTGGTTCACCTGTGAATAATCTGTTTAAAACTTGAAAATTTTACTTACCTCGGTGTGTCGTGCGTTTGCGGTTTTCACCTGGCCGCTTCCCACGCTGATAAATTGAATGCCTAGCACTTATGATTGCTCATTATTATCATTTTTCAATGTAGTAGATGTGTGAAATTCCCACACAATCATTGTCAGCAACTAACTCATGCCTTAAATGCGAATGTATATCTCCAAATATTCAAACTCAAAGCAGTGTTACCATCCGGGGATGTGCGGGCCGCCGGGCCATATTGAAACGAATTTTTCATTATTGTCCGGGAACCCGGATGTGAACGGAAACATATGAGTTTTGTGCAGGCCCCGAAAATGAAAATATTCGCCAGGGAGTGCCCTATAAAGTGATAATAATAGCCTATAATTTGAATTTTCGTAAAAACGTCAATATGGCGACAAATCAGAAAACTGTCCAAAAAAAGTTAAGTCCCCCCCCCCCCCCCACCTCCCGCCACCTCCCTATAATACCAGTGGGTATACAGTAATTGGGTAAATTCTCCTGAGAAAACCTGCTATTTGCAGTAGGGGGTTTCTAGAGCTTTCTTTTTTTATTGAGTGAATATAAGGCACCGCGGACGTCATCACAAAGTTAAAAAACGTCACGTTGTTCAGTATAAGTTATCTCGGAAACATCCAGGGCACATGGAGATTTAATACTTGGATGTCGGTTTTCAACCATGAGGCGCAAGCCGAATGGTCGAAAAGGAGACATCCAGGTATTAAATCTCCATGTACCCTGGATGTTGCCCGAGAAAACGATTTTGTCCCACCTCGTAACACAGAAATAATGCCGAGATGTAAAATATGATCACACATTAAAACTCAGGCGACGAAGTTCAAACCCCACACTGAGCCTCAGGTCTTGAACCAAACAGCGAAAAACAAACGTCGCAGCAAAACTATAAATAGACCGAGTCTATTTCCGAATCGTTGTTTATAAACCAGGTCACACATGGAGAAGTTTTTCAGTTTGGTGAATTTGAATTCGTTGAACAAGTTTTAAAACCGTGTAAATTCAACCTTCCAGAGTGTATTGCTTTTCCATGGAACAAGCTTCGGCATGTGTTGTGTTTTGTGTTTAATTCATGCCTTTGGGAGAATAGCTTAAATATTCACTTAAAACGACGCTGGACATGGATGATGGAACATGGAACTTGGAAGGTGACATTTTGAATTTCGGGAACGATGTCTCACAATTTCAAACTCCACTTGGGTTTAAACTTGAAGATTTTGAATTGAGCCGCAGTCATTGAATTTTGTAAAAGGTAGGTGGAATTAATAGCATACATTTCTACGCTGACCATCGGAAACCGCAAAATAAATTATGAAGTGCGCCGAGATTTAAGTTTTATAATGCCCTGGTAGTGGTAATGTTAATTTGTTGTTGACACCAACTTGACCAAGTCTTACACTGACTGTGCCCGTATTTTTGCCCGCCGTGGATTTCCTACTTTTACCTCAATTTGTCTCCAAAACCCTCACTGAAATTGTGACCCCTTATTGAAAAAAATACTTTATGGCCGGGATTTACCCCGATAAGCGAAGCGAGATTGGCATTTTGTGTTCTGCTTTATCGAAGATAAACAGATGAGTTGCTCCCCTTGATGTTCTCACCCCAGCAAAGCGCAAAAGTATATTTGCGAACCCAATTCAATCTGTTCAGTTCTCATCGAATACGACAGCCAACAAGTGTTTCTACTCATAGGGCTGCAACGATGTTTTTTAATTTGTATTAGTATTCTCTACAATACGACAATAAGTTGGATATAACTTAACAGTTCTAATAGGAGTTTCTGCAATCGATGTGACCCAGTCGGGGTCAAAGGTTATTTTTATCACCTGGATGTTTCTCGAGTGACAAACGGGGAACAACGGCGCGCGCTCTTATCACCCGCATGTTTGAAGATAGCCGATACCATGGCTATTTGTTTCGGTCACGTTGACCAGTCAGAAGACGCGATGCATATTGATACAGGGACAATACCTCATGGAACAGTCTCGAGAATATCTAACACATCTTAACTCTTTACCTAACATGAAAAGCAGACGACACTTGCAAACAAAATTCTTGAATAACTAATTTTTTTCATTTTTTGTCTCAAAAACATAGGTTATGACCCCTCAGTGGAACGAGCTCGACGAGCTCGTTCCAACGAGGCGTCATAACCCGTGTTTTTGAGACAAAAAATGAAAAAATAATGAAAATTAATTGGCGATTTTTGAGAATAGCGCTGGCCGGTTTTGGCCGTTACGTTGGGTAAAGTGTAAATCGGCGTGGCCTGCTGTCTATGACCTTCCGAATTTCTCTCACTGTGATGTTGTCTCATTTCGCTATAGGCACACGGCAGTGAAGTGGTAAATAGCCAGCACATATTCAACAGTTTTAAGGAAGTATGCCCGATCCGATAGAGGAATGCAGAACGTCACAGTATGAGCTATTCGTATACCCACAGGTATTATTGGGGGGGGGGGGGGGGGTGCTTAACTTGTTTTTGGACAGTATATTACAGTTCGAAACAAAAATCCGACACATTGTCATTTTTGTCCATATGACCCCTCTCTCTCCCTAGATGTCACCTCCAAGTTCAGCCATAACGGCTTGGAATTTCCTAGAACGGAAACACATTTTTAAATATGGTTTTAATGGACATTAATACACATTATATTTCCAAAATTTCAAAGATAGACTTAAAACTGACCTAGAAATTAAAATATTTAAAATAAAACTGAAAATCCAGCTTCTTCCAATCGATAGTGTAATGTCAAAATTAAAAACGGATGGAACAACTTCAGATAATCGAAATTCGATATGCGAAGTTTCAAACATGTATCTTTAGCAACTTTGAGCGGCGCATGCCACCAAACTGGGGGATTTAATGAACTTTGCACTTTTATTTCAGCTCGTAATAAACAAATAATTACATTTTGCTGAAACAATAACAATTGATTGTGATGATGATGTAAATGGTATGGTGCTGATAATTGTGAGAGTTAATGTTATAATGCCTAATGAACGACTATCAATGTTAGATGCTAATTGTTCTCCAAATTAAGATAACGAAGCAGTCGTTTTTGGATAAAGATGATGAAGCTATGTGTCCTTTTATCTTTAGTTAAAAGAAGGATAACTGCACTGTATTGGCTTTTCGGAACATGGCAATTTAATTAACACTATAACTGTTGCTGGCGGATATTCCTTCCATGAATACATAAAACTTCTCTCATTTATTGTTACATAGTATACATGATCTAGTAATTATACAGTTTGTTAGTATCCTTATATTGTATATACGTCAACAGTTCGTCGCCTGAGTGCTAGAATGTTCTATGTCCCATAGGGGACTTAGAACATTGTAGCACTCAGGCGACGAATAGAGGACATAGAACATTCTAGCACTCATGCGACGAGTTAATTCCATATTGGAATTATCTGTCACAATATAAACCATATTGAGCTAATTCCATATTGGAATTAACTGTCACAGTATAAACCACAAAGAAACTATAACTCATAATATCTTGGCGCACTGAATATTATGTACGACATAATCGTGTTATTCGGTCATTATAGTTCATCACAACTTGTGATGCCTGGCTTTCACCGTCATGAAAATCGACTACCGATAAAGTTATCTCCCTTGAAATTATTAGAGGTGTGAGGAAGGTCCAATTAAAAGCAAATAATTGTTGAGAATCCACCTGTGACAATAATAGAAAATAAAGGCAAGTTTCCTTTTGATATTTTTAATAAACGGAAACAACAGACAGCTCTCGTTGTGTACTTGGGCAAGCACTTAACTCCAAGTGTCCACATGGGGGCACGGTGACGTCGTGTACTAGGGCGTACTGAACGTCGATGGTGACCAATCTAACCCTGCCTGTGCTGCAGTACGGAGTTACGATGTTGGGGAATTGACAGCTGCTCGTCGTTGCTCTGTGCTTCTCTCCGGGTACTCCGGCTTCCTCCACACGTAAAACTGTCACCGACACGATATGACCTTGGCTGTTAAAGTGTTGTTAAACTCTAATAAATAAATAAATAAATAAGAATATCTATCAGTATCACACCAACCAACACTAAGTGACCCCCCCCCCCCCCCCCTACACCCAATTTGGCTGTTTGTTTAGCGAATGTGTTTTACAGAAATGTGCAATTGTTTATTCTTTCCAGAAAAAAACCCCAAAATCACACCTCCTGGTCTTTTATGAATGGGAAGAAAAGTGTCTGTGTTATATATCACGATGCGCGCAATGTTGACATATTTAGCAGAAACAAATTTACAGAACATCAAAATATGGTTAAAACGCTGTTTTCTTATCATCCCCCAGCAAGGGAGGGATATAGCGAAGAGCTCCGTCCGCTGCCCGTCCGTGCGAACTTTGTTTGTGCATAACTTGAACAATAGCAACAGATTTCAATTCTTTTTGGTATATGTCTCTTTTGCAACAATGTCTACGTCAGGTTTGATGAACACC